>BLKR01002057.1:0-226076 GCA_011170035.1 Teleogryllus occipitalis | reverse complement strand
ACAAAGATCTAATGTTGACCAAAAAATTACAAAATCTAACATTACCCAGGAATTTAAAACACGTCTGAGTAAAATTCTGAAAACTAAACTCAGTGCTGGCAGGAAAATTAAGGCTATAAATACCTATGTAATTCCAGTGCTGACCTACAGCTTTGGAATTGTCAAATGGACACAAACTGAACTAGATGCATTTAATACAAACTGCAGAGTACTTTGCACCAGATTTAGATGTCACCACCCTAAAAGCGCAGTTGAGAGATTCCACCTACCTAGATCTTTAGGAGGAAGAGGTGTCATAGATATTGTTAATCTCCCTCACCAACAACTGGAGAGACTGCGTCAGTACTTCCACGAAAAAGCTAATGGAAGCAAGATACATCGGATTGTAACATACATTGACCGGAAAATTACACCATTGAATTTGTCTGATGAAAACATGAACCTAAAAAAGCAAATACAGACCAATGAGATGAAAATCAGCAACTGGAAAGAGAAGCAACTTCATGGACGCTACCCATACCAGATAGAGGGAGAACTGATGGACCGTAAGTCGTCAATTAAATGGCTGTGCTTGGGAGAACTTTTTGCGGAAACAGAGGGTTTCATGGTAGCTATTCAGGACCAAGTAGTATCAACTAAAAACTACCGTAAATTTATCCTGAAAGACACTAACGTTCGTGATGACAAATGTCGGCTATGTGGAGAACATAGGGAAAATATAGATCACATTATCAGTGGATGCAGCTCTCTAGCATCCTCAGAATATACAAAACGACATGACGACGTTTGTAAAGTGGTTTATCAGCAACTATGCCACAATAATAACCTTTTGACGGGTAACCGAACACCATACTATAAGTACACACCCGAACCAGTCATTGACACAAATAATCACAAAATGTACTGGAACAGGTCCACAATAACAGATAGGTCTGTATCATCTAATAAACCGGACATTGTATGGCATGACAAGAAAAACAAAAAGGTGTATCTGATTGATGTCGCAGTCCCGCTAGCTCACAACATCCCAAAGAAAAGAAGTGAAAAAATTCTAAAATATCAACCTCTGGCAAACGAGATAAAGAAAATGTGGAGCGACGTGGAAATGGTGACGATTGTACCAATAATTCTAGGCGCCACTGGTGAAATTCCTAAGTTCCTACATGAATCCCTAGCTGAACTGCATCTGAAGAAGGGGTTATACATCCAGATGCAAAAGATTGTAATACTGGACACATGTAACATCGTGAGGAAGTTTCTGAACATTGATGGTTGATCCAGTGCTGATTATGACAGTTGGAACGTGTATCTCTTGTTCATGGTAACCGAGATGCACGTGTGGAAACAAGTTAAATTGTGATAATAATAATAATAATAATAATAATAATAATAATAATAATAATAATAATAATAATAAAAATACATTATTTCTAGTTGAATATGGCGTCACCGACGCTATAAACTGTTTTAAAAGTATTTTCGTGAGTTGAAAATTTCTCTAATTCAGTTCTTTCATGTTTAGCTTTGTTCAAATATGTTCTTCCAGAATCTGACATTGAACTTACCAATGAATCGTAGTAGACTGTTATAATTGTAGTAGTAATGTAATACTTCCGTCAACAATTTTTCAACACCGAATGACCTTGTATATTACCTCCATACGTGATATGAATAGCTAATAATGCAATTTCAAAATTATAATGGCCAAATACTTGCAGGAATGAATAATGCGAATAGTTAGAATTTAGCACAGCTATATTTTTACGTATTGTTTTCAAATATGGACATAAATGATCGCCTGTAACCTGTTCTTCTACGTTATTCTGTATTCCTATTATAAGATCATTGTCAATTAGTTCGGAAAATTCTGACGCAAACGCTTCTACAACTACATTGAATTCCCCAGGGTTTCTTAATACATCCACATTTTTGTCCCCTAATTTTTTAATATTTTAAATGTTTGATTTGTGTTCTGTAGGCGAAGATATATAAGTATTAAAATATTACTATTTTGTATATTTATGTGAATAAGTTTTAAGTCATTAAATTTAAAATCGATCTTTGCACTCGTAAGAAATATATTTTCTCTAGTATTGTACTTACATTTCTGGTTTTCTTCCTAATTAGTTCATATTCTTTAAATTCAGTGTTTGAAGGCAATTTTCAAATTTATTATAAAAAATACCCATGAAATATTTCGTGTCCTACAAATTCTCCCGCGCAATTTTCATTTCGTATGACTGGTTTTTAAACAATGAGGGTGCCAACCTCATGGAAGAAAAAATGATGGTGCTGTTGACTGATAATAACCACGGGGTACTGGGGTTTAATCAACGCTACCTACATAGATCTACTGAGGTGGCGTTGATTTAATTCCCAGCACACTCGGTAAGATCGCAGCGCAAAAAGACGCAACGTTTTCTGAAATTTCTTTGAATTTTCTGACCGGATCCGAAAACAAATTATCAGTTCCCATCAGGAAACTGAGATTCGTCGTATGACACCTCATATATCTCGATTGGTGCAGGGGAAGTGGTCTAGCCGTGAGTGACGCAAATCGAACTCACGCAAATACGAACGCATGCACATACGATCGCACGCACATGTGTACACTCGGTAGTTAGTTAAATATTGTACAGGGATATGTCTGTTATACTGCTAAAAATGTTAATATTTCTTTTGTGATTGATAAAGTAATCCACGGGTCCAGACATTTATTTCGGCCGAGGTCCGCGAAGCCGTCGCGTACAGTTGTCGGGATGTTTTCATCGATATTCATGGGAACAGGATACGTGGTTCACATTGGTGGTAACAAGGGTGTGGATTTTGATGACCTAATATGTCGCAGAATATTACTAATAAAATTATCTTAAAATGTTTTTAAAATGCCCTGAAAACAAAGAAAAATTATGTTAAAAAATTGATCAAACGAGTTCAGATGAACAATTGAAGCTGCTGGATATGTCATCGATGTAATCGCGGCTTGCAAACTTTCGGTTTGGGCCATTTTGTACCAGGAAATATCACTCTTTAATTATACCGAAATCGGCCGAACTGATAATGGCGCTGATAGGCGCATTAGATTACAGACAACGGCTGACATTACAATTTCTGAGCGATGAGATCGAATAGACTACTGAGTAATTCTGTTGAGAACATTTGTTGCATATCAAAAATTTTGTTTGTAGCAAGTACCATTAAATTGATATTAAAATCAATTAAATCAGCAAAAACTGCTTTAAAATGACGGGAAAAGGTAGAAACTGACTTAATAGAAATTCACGAAAAATGCAGAAACCAATGCCATATAAAAATGGATCAGTATGCTGGTGACATCGTTCGAGGCAACATCTACTGCTGCGCTCTACTTGTTTATCTGTGAATCCTATCCTATAGTCAAATCACTTCAGTATAAATATTATTTTATTGTGTTTTTGATAGTGTTATCAGTGTACCCTAGTAGAGTGCAACATTTTTCTGTGCGGTCTGTCGGCTGGCTCGACTTGGAAAGCTGTATCAACCAACACCAAGATGACTTCAACGTCACCCAACCTACAAGTGCCACCTACGAAATCGTGTACTGGAGCTGCAGACGCAGTGAGTTTTCCGTCAAAAGATCAAGCCATATAACTGGAATGCTTATGAAAATTTATCTGTTAAAGTCTACACAGGTAAATTAACTGAAATCGTTCCCCCCTAGTGACATTACGTTCATATCCAGAATCTCTAAAAACAGAATATGTGTATTTCTGAGCTCCAAGAATAATGCTGAGCCCATTACAATTAAACACCCTACACTAAGTATCAAAAATATAACTGTAAATGTTAGACCTCTCAATAACAAATTTAAGAACATAGCAATATCAAATGTTTACGCGTTTATTCCAAACGAGGAAATCATCAATATTTTTAAGAACCACAACATCAAAATTGCTATCTTTCATTAGAGTTGATCTTTCAGATCCTAGTTTGGTTCACATTTTGAGTTTCAGAAGACAATTATTTATCCAACCTGAGGAAATTCATAAATTTCCTCAGGTTGGATTTTATTTCTCCAAATAGAATCTAATAATGTATGAATTGTAATGTATCTAATGTATAATATGTAATGTATCTCATAATGTAGAATTCTAATAATGTGGAAATACCGCCTCCATAAATTCAATACCCACTGTTCCCTCAACCAGTGACCCTATGAATTTCCACCCTAAAAAGAAGCCTCCCCAATGAATACTCTTCATTATCTGCAGCATCCAATAATGTTAATGATAATAATCAAGACAATAATGTGAAAGAAATTAAAATAAGAAACAGAAAAGCAATTCTTCAAAACATGAAGAATTGGACCAAGATAGTAATCCTGGTAAAACGCATGAAGACATTCTCCGTCCAACTAACGCTCTGTTCGAAATGAACCAAAACTCGTTCCCTCTGTCAGCAAATCAGCTACATTTACTACTAGAAAATACTCTGGGCACTGCTGACCATCTAACGCGTCAAGGACCATTCCCATCCGTTATAAAAATGCTCAATGATATTTACTCTTTATTAAATGATAGAATTATCAAAGACAGAGTCACCAGACTAATAAAAAACTGCAGAAACACCTACCGGAATCAGACACATCTGAGTCTGAATCTAGCTGACACTAAATTTTTGAATTCATGTCTCATGAGAAACACCAATCCACCCTTTCGAAATAAATTTCAAGCAAACAAATAAAGATATGGAATATTAACCCTTCATGGAATATTAACCCTTCAGTTGTCGTGTGGATTACTATTGTAATCCAGTCGTATTCATTCTCTGTTTACAGCGAGAGTTGACAAACTTTTGGCACAGACTTTCCAGTACCTTTCGTACAAGGCCTCAGCTATCGAATTATAGTGAAATATGACAAGTGATAACTGCTGCACTAGTACTAAGCGCCGGAAACATCTAGGATAACAATAGTAATCCACGCGACCACTCGCGATTCAGTTTCTGACCTAAGCCGACATCATGAATATCGCTGCAATCGATGCTCTGAATGTTTATGTAAAGTACTACAGTAGATAATGGTTGACTAGAAAGATTTCTACAGGATCTTGCTTTGTCCATTATGAAACCAGAAATGAAAAAGATCGAGATAAAATGTGTTGACTGCAATAAGAACACGCCAGAGATTTCTACTGGGTATTCGAGAAGCGGCTGAGGGTTCAGCGGAGTCATCAAAGGGCAATGTAGGATGATTTATCTTTGTGGACGTCAACGAAACAACATTACTCGACAGTACTCAAAAATTGTGTCCAGTGGGTGTGCCACATTCAGAAAATCTGCTACACATTCATTTGATTTTATAATTCAAATACATTCGGACTAGAGGCTCTAGATTTTTAAACAATTGTGTCAAACTACTTTATGTAATAAATGTAATGCAAACTATAACGAGTGCACAACACATATAGAGCACAAGAATTTTCAAAAATAAAAATCTACTCGCATGTATTTGACTACATTTGTAACATGATATTGCCATTATATTGACATTGACATATTTGACTACATTGCTATTTGACTACAGGCATATTACATGCATTTTTATGTAGCATTTCATAGAATTGGTGATATGTCGACTTTCTAATAAATTATTTAGTATTTAGTAAATGTTCAGTGTTTTAGATACCATTACTCGTCCATATTGGAACCAAAAGACGATTTGTTTGTAAAATGTTGTTGATATGATTTTTTTAATGGATTACAATTGTAATCCACGCGACCACTCACGTTCCAATTCTTAACGCGACCACTGAAGGGTTAATGGATACTATTGTTGACTTGAGTCATCTATTATGCAACAATTTTGACCCGGACATCATTTGTTTGCAAGAAACCAATTTCAAGACTAAACACTCGCCTAATATTAATGATTATCAATGTTGTTTTAAAAATAGAACTATCACTGATGGAATGGACCTCTGGTGGAGTTGTCATATATTTCAAAGATTATATTTTGGCAAATAACTTTATGATAAAATCTGACTTGGAGGCCGCTGCTGTAAAGGTTGTAGCTATTTTTATAAATATTTGTAACTTATATACCCCTAACAGCCATAAACTTGAATACTCGGAGCTCAGCGATATCCTAGAACAATTACCAAAACCTCTATTGATTCTGGTGGACTTCAATTCAGTCATCATTCAGTATCGGGCTCATTTAAGACCGATAGAAGAGGTACATTAATAGAAGCATATGCAGAAGACTCAGATTTGATAATTATTAACACAGAAGAGCTCACCCACATCAATCCCAGTAATGGCAAAGTCAGCGCCATTGATATAACCATTGTATCGGCCCCTCTTGCTCCAAAATGTTCATGGAACGTCCTTGAATACCTGTACGACTGTGATCATTATCCAATCATTATTGATATTGACTTACCCGGCTCCAGTGAAACACCTTTCCCTTCCACCAGCACGCTGAACTATAAAAACGCTGTGTGGACCATGTATCAAGAAATCATTAGCTCTGCTTCATATAGTTTGGATGACGATGGATCCGACATCAATTAAGTAGTCCAAGATTTTACCAACATTATCTTAGGAGCTGCATACCAAGCTATCGACGCTTATCGGGTAAAATATAATAAGAATAGAAGAACCTCCTGGTAGAAAAACGAATGCCGGAAAGCTAGTAAAGCAGCTAAACGTGCCTTCAATAAATTTAAAAGAAGAAGAACTATAGAGAACAAGACTGCTTACAAGAAAACAGGTTCCATGCCAGAAGGATTATTAAATGATTGAAAAAGAAATCATGGTCTAATTTTGTATCATCAATCAAAATAAACAACATGTCTCAATCATGGAAGAAATTAAAGGGCATCCTTGGCAATAAAGTAACTAACAACATCGAATTTTTACAATCCCACAACAAGATTACAAATGATTCTGCTACAATTGTCAATAAGCTCGCTACAACCTTCCAATCCAATTCTATTTCAGTGAATTATAATAACAAATTCTTGAAAATTATCAATGTAACAAACAAATTGACACCTGGGCCGGATCTCCAACATCCTTATACGGAAACTTCCTGTACAAGGCAAGGAAATCCTCCTAAATATTTTAAATTTTATGTTTAAAAATAAAACCTTCCCCAATAAATGAAAAATAGCAACTGTTGCCTCCATCCCTATAGCAGGCAGAGCAAGATTCAACCCGATTAACTAGGGCCCCATTTTCCTAATCCATAAACTAAGTAAAGTAATTGAAAAGATTATTGATAGACGTTTAAGATGGTTTCTAAATCACTATAACATCATTGAAGATAATCAGTTTAGCTTTAGACCTAGTCATTCCACTTACATTTTACTAGCGTAGACACACCACTGAAATTATCCACAACAGACATGTCATTGCCGTTAACCTAGATGTCCAAAAGGCGTACGACATAGTCCGGATACCTCGAGTAATATGACTACTTAAAGAGATCGGCATTAATGGTATCATTCTTAGATTTATAATGAATTTTACTAGTGATCGATGCATCCAAGTACGTGCTAGCAACCAGTTATCTGAAATAATCAAGCTTGAGAATGGATTTCTACAAGGATCCTAAGTGTAACTTTATTTTTGATTGCAATTAAGGAGGATTGTTACAATATCAAATCACTTACGATCATTTGCAAGTAGGCGGACGATATGAAAATCCTCAGTAAAGGAAAATATCTCTCCTCTACGCAGAGAATTACACAAGATGCATTAAACTGAATACATAAGTGGATGCTAATCTCAGGTTTCATAATATCTCCATCCAAATCCGAATGCATATTGATACCTAGACAATATATAGCTGGAGATCTACATTTAGGAGATCTTCAATGGGAGAGGTAGTCTTTTCGACTAGAACCCTTGGTCTTTTTTTTTACTGTAAGCATACTTGGAAAGAGCACATTAAAGATCTCATCACTGATGTCAAAAGAAAAACCAATTTACTAAAATGCCTGAACTATTAACAACTGGGGCGCAGGCAAACATACCTTGCTCCTCACAAAGCTATCATTCCTAGCAAAATCGACTATGTGTGTATAACATATAACAAAACCCAAAACAACATACTCAAATAATTGGATCCTGTACATAATAGAGTGCTTAGGATATGTACTGGATCTTTCCACACAACGCCAATAGCATCCTTATCAAAGCCTCAGAACCAAATCTGCAATTTCGAAGAAAATATCTGACCATCAAATATCTAAGCAAAGCCTCATCCAAAATTTAATATTATTAAATTAACGGTATTAACCCACCACTTAAATCTGCTCCCAACCACTTACAATCATACCCAAAAATTTTTTACGAAAGCATCAAAGACATCATCAGGGCCTATAACCTTCCACACATATCAGTGGGAAGATGTAGAACACCTAAATATCCCCCCTGCATCACATCTAAATTTAGTGTTGATCCCTTTCCCAATAATCTTTCCAACTCTAACTTGAACGACTCCGACGCTGACTTCGCCCTTAACGAGATTCTCAATAAATATCAAGATCACGATGTCATCCACATTCAAGACACATTGGAAACTGGCAGGCCGGGATTATACATCCAATCTCCATGGAAGACCTTTCACATCAAGTGTAGTATCTCTGTTAGTAAAAATAGCGCTTAAAATTATTCTTTCCTAATGCCAATGAACCTAGCCAAATCCAATCCAACTAAAAAAGTATGATTTGATCAGCATATGTACTGAATGGCATTAAAGTTTCACCCAGTAATCACCTACCATTAATCTTCACCTACTTACTTGAAATCGGCAAAGAGACAACGGACATATTTATTCAAGCACACATAATGATCCATATTACTAATAATATAGAAGCAAGGACCTGGATTAGCAGATCACCTGCGCCTGTTTCTTATTGACTTTGAAGAGAATGTAAACAACAAAATGTCTCACACAATTGAGGACTACATGAAGTTTACTGGCAAAGTCATGAATAAGATGTGGTCAAACCAATGGAATAATCTCAAAGCAAGCACAACTCACAAGAAAATTAGTGAAGTTTTTGCCCTCAAACTTAAAAAACCCTCTCACGTCGTGAACAAATTACCCTTTCACGCATTATATCAGGCCATATCAAATCCCATAGTCATATACTAGAGAAAATTCCATCCCAGTATGTACCTCCTGCAATTGCCCGCTAAACATTAATCACATCCTCCAGGAATGTCCCCAATTCAATTCTGTTAGACCCCAATTCTTTGATAAGGAAAGATTTAGTGCCATTCTAAGGATAATACTTACCAAAGTAATGTTTTAAAATTTTAATGAAATAGGTATTTCAGGAAATATTTAACTGTATTAGAATAACGTAATTTTCTATTCCTTTTTGTAGTAATTAACAGTTATGTAATTTTTACGTTTAAGTTTTGTTTTTATATCCATATCATCTCTGTACTGTAACCTCAATATTGTAAAAACTGTAAAAACTAAAAATTGACAATGTAAAATATATTGTATTTATTTAGTCGCTAATGACCTAGCCGTTGATGCGACTTAAAATAAATTTTAAGAAAAGGATCATTTGCTTTTGTGATAACATAAATGAATATCGATACTAAAAGGCATTATTTTAAAGTGAAAAAGAAAACGTGACATTTCTCATTCAAATCCATACCTAGTGATACCATTCTTATACTTAAATAATAAAAAACAATAAAGTCTCCTTCCTAAATTTACTACGATACCGCAATAGCGGTGCAAGTGCAACTTTATTTATTTTCCTTCACGCAAACACTGTTTTCGTTATTCATTTCATAGCAGCTCCACCTAAATCGCAATAATGTCCTTCCTGCAACAACAACAAGAACAACAAAACAGCAAACATACAAAAATATTGTATATCTCAGAAAATAAATCTAAATATATACACACTCTCAATAATCTTCTTATATTGTTATTACTAAAAATTACTATATGTATGCATGCTATTATGGCCATTTTCTTTTAAATGTAACTCTCTCTTAATCTCTGTAAACATTCTTGGACTCGTCATACTAATTTTGAGAAAATAGTTCTAAGTTATCATTTCCTTGAATGAAGCGATATCAATCTGTCTCATCAGCTCTCGTTCCGTTGACACTCAGGAATAATTCCACATTACTCCGGATCTCCATCTTCACTTTCTCACCCATTCCCTATTCCATAAATTTGAATTTTTATTTTTATTTTGGCTTTTATTTTATTTTTATTTATTTTACGTCAAAAAAACAGTTAAAAACTGCGTATGACGTGCTATGGGGAAAAGTGAATTGTGTGCACATTTTCAAAATTCTGTGATCCTTACACTAAGTCATATACTACTTAAATTTTGAATTTTTGAAAGGGAGAAAAACAAAACAAAAACTCCCATGTAATAAAATCTATTTTCAAGGATAAACAAGCAATAAATTTTGAATTTTGAAAGGGAGAAAAAAAAACAAAAAAACTCCCACATAAAAAATCTATTTTCAAGGGTAAATAAGTAATAAATTTTGAATTTTGAAAGGGAGAAAAAAACAACAAAAAAAAACTCCCATGTAATAAAATCTATTTTCAAAGATAAATAAGCAATAAATTTTGGCTCTTATTACTTCCTGCCGCGACAACATGGAAACGATAATTTGAATAATTGTATTTCCCACTGAATTCTAGAAGACGTGCACAGAAAATGAAGTTACAATTATGTCCAGAAGCAAAACAAGGGGCCATCTCAGCATTTGCTCAATGGATCAGGGAAACTGGACGAAAAACCTGATCGAGATGGGGGTCATTGACCCGGAAGCTGTGTTACAATAGTTGTTACAGGTTGTTTATTCTCATTTATACAGTCCAAATGGTAATTAATGCATTATGTATCATTGTTAAAATTAATGTTACTTTTCTTGTGATGCTCAGTATAGTCTCCAATTGTATAGAAACAGTTATGCAGCAGAAACGATTTCACTTGGGATTTAAACTTTTCTATTGAATTTAATCGTTTAATGTCATCTGGCAAAGTGTTGTAAAATAATGTACATGTATTGTATGTGAATTTTTGTAATGAGCTGTTGATACTGTCACCTGATGAATATATTTCTACGTCGAGTGCAGTAATAGACTTCCCGGCATCTTTCTTCTGAAAAATTCAATCTGACATTTTGGAAAGAAATTCGCGACCTAAGGCTCAGTGGGATGTTATGGGGAAGACATTCACTCCTACAATTGTTCTCCTATGCTGTGTCTATAATCATTCTTCTGGCTTTTCCGCTGCTAGCTAAATCGAAGACAAACAATTGCCATCATTTTCAGATATCGACTTCAGCAGACCGTTTTGTTTTTTATCGTACATTTTAAGAATAATGTCATGTAACACATTTTTACTGCCAATAAAATATTTTTTAACACTATTCCTTCCAAACTATGTTCGTTTTATTTTCTTTTAACCCTTTTACAACTGAACAATATCCCTTAAGTTTTTCGACTTTTCCCTTTCAATTGTCTTATATATTATGTCATTTTTACGATTTAATCGCCAAAATCCAATATCTAAACAAATGATTGTGTAATTCGTATGGTTCTCTTTCTTAATTTGCGACCGTCATATTTATTATTTAACACCTTTTCTCAGAGCTGGCTTAATTTAAATAGAAACGTCTTATTTTTCGTCTTTCATTTGTTTACACTATAATGTCACTTTAGGATTAAATAAGGATACACTAAATTTTTTGTTGAAGTATCCGGATGGATCGGCACACTACCATTAGTTCTTTATCTTCAGTTCATAACCTAATATTTTCAAAAGTAAATGTTAGGTTACTACTTTCTAGATAGAATAAATATCCTTTCATTTATGACGCACATATCCAAATTTCATAAGTTTAACATTTTCGACAAACCACATTGCACAAGCATTCGAATAGAAAAACTCAATCTAGAAATATCTAGTCGAAGAAAAAACGATAATGTAAAAAAATTGTGGAATAAGGAAAGGATATATTTTAATTTGGTCCCGTTTTTGCTATGAGAACAAAATACTAATCCAATATAAATATATAATATGAAATTATTGTTCTTGAAGTATATAAATTAAAATATACGGAGGAGTTACACAATATCTGAGATGTAATTAGAATCAACTGAATGATTCATCATCACTTCAGAATACATCTCAATATAAAATGATGTGTTTAAGGAGGTTATTAAAGATGTAGATATTTAAATGAAGAGAAATAAAACATGAGAAATGCAGTAATCAAAATCACTTTGTTAGAAAGTTCAATAAGAAACACATTTAAGATAGTATAAAACGTTTTTATTTTTACACTTCGCTCATTCTTTTATGACACAAACAGAAGTAAAGAAGTTGAACCATGTCCCGATGGATACTTCTTTTCAATTGCCTCATTTCCAGCGTTTGAATTATAATGCAATTAATACCATAAGAACATAAAAAAGGCATATCAGAACACTTTTTTAGTAATTGATATAGCATTTTTCTTAAACGTTCTATTAATAGGATTTCATAACATCACAAATATCTGTATCTGCTACAAAATGTTTGAAATAAACTTTCATGACAAAAACTCACACCCTTTATTAATAAACACACGGAAAAATGAGACCTTTCATGGGTTTTTAAACGGTAAATGACCTTATATGTGACATTTTGTCCATTTCATTGGTCTAGCTCTGGAGAAAAACCTTAACTTGGACTACTTGGTTTAATTTGCACCATCCGTTTCACACGAACACGTGTACTTTTCCTAAAACAGTTATCAAATTTTGAGTTTTTGCATTTTTCTAGCAGATCGGTTAGTTCAAAAACCCATTATGCTTCTACGGGGGAGGGGGCTTAACAAAACATAATGCAACATATAGTTATTAGCAGCGATTTCGTGTTCCGAGGAAGATATAGCCAAATAAAATATGAAACAACATATTCATTAAAATCACAAAATATTACCAAATAAAAACAGGTGCCTAAATATGATACGGGTAAAATATGTGCCTGATTTGGGTAAACTTTTCTCATAGACTAAAGGCAAAATTGACCTCCCTTCGGCTTTAATTGATTATATGTCTTGACCATAGTTATCTAAAAGGTTGAGTCTTTCACGGCAAAACTAATATTAATTATATGTGTACAATTGCGGTCAAGAAAACAGAGACACCTCTAGCGCCTTCTATGATAACAAAGATAAACCATAATAGGTTTCCCGTGCGAATGTCTCATGCCGTGTTTATAATCAGTAGACCTAGACTTACCAGCACAAGACAGCAGTCAGCGAACCAAGTTTCCAACTAGACAGAGTAGAAATAAGGTTCAAAGGTAGGAATTTTATCAGTCATAAAAATAGAGCCACTGTAAACATTTATAATGTAATAGTTGTTTTTCGACTCATTTCGATTCTATTTCAATTGTCTGTGATCGCCTGATGTGCATGTGCTTTTCTTACATTCAGTATTTTATTGAACCTACTAGATGGGTTGTGCAAAACACACTCCTGAGACTTAACGACAGGTGGTATTTAGCATGTGGAAAAAATGTGATTCAATGTTCTAAATTGCAAAAGAGCGGCGTTTTTCGCGAAAGCGAGCTCAGTACATAATTCACAAATGTAAGCAGACGAAGTAGATTCCGAATATCGAAGCAAACCGCGAAGAACGTCCCCACGAATGGATCCACAAATCTGCTTAGAAATTCGGAAGGATCCATTCCTGTCAGCACCTTGCTTGAAACAAAAAAATCAGATTTATGGTGTTGAATTACCTACTTTAACTGTTCAGAAAAGATTACGAGCTTCACAACTCAATGGATGCATTACAAAAAGAAAACTACATGTGTCAAAACGAAACATTGCCAAACGACTAGCTTTTGCTAAAAAATACAAGGAAATGGAGGGTATTCGGTGGTGCAATGTACTCTGGTCGGACGAATCCAAGTATAATAGGTTTTCTTCTCATGAAAAGGTGTACGAGCGACGTCCTACAAATGAGGAAAAATTCCAAGTACATTTTAAAAACCGTGAAACATGGAGGTGGTAGAGTAATGCCATGGGAATGCTTCTCGGGTATGGTATGGGTCTGTTGCTTCATATAAAAGAAATTATGAATATGGAGATAAACAAAGAAATATCAATGTCTACTATGCTTCCTTATGCTCGTGAGGCTTCCCTTCGTCTGGAAGTTGCAGCTAGACAACGACACAAAACGTACCGCAAAGTTAGTGGAGCCCTTTCTTCAGAAGGAAAAAGTGACAGGTTTGGATTGGTCACTACACAGTCCCCAAACTTAAATCCAGTGAAAATTTGTGGGAAAGTGCTGATAGAAGTATTGATCGATTCAAATCAACTAATTTAGACAAACTATGGGAAGATATACAAACGTCATGGTATTCAACTCGAGAAGAGGAATACAGGCGTTATGTGAGCTCAATGAAAAGGAGACGCCAGGCTGTACTAAAAAAATAAAGGATATCTTACCGAGTACGACCCATTCATGAGAGGGAAATTATTATTTTTGTCTTTTGCGCTATTTTTTCAAGGCGTTATACCAGAAGACTCTAGTTGTTTGACTTCTTGTTAAGTTTTTGTTTGTTTGTTTTTGTTAAGTTTTTGTTTGTTCTTGTTAAGTTTTTGTTTGTGTTAAGTTTTTGTTATTTGTAAAATAATTTGTGCCTGAATGTCATGTAAAGGTTTATTTATCTGTTTTCATATTGAGCACAAAATAAAAATGCGATATTTATAAATAAAACAAGGTTATTTGCAAAACAAATCCCTTAATTTCCTTATCATGGCATAGTGGCTCTATTTTATTGACTGTCGCTATGTATGTAGTATTACTATTATAGAGTTAAGAACTTTTACTATTATAAAAACTCTGTCATATAAAAATGTCATTGGTTGATTTATCATAACTAGGGAACGGAATTAATTCTCAAAAATGTAAAATATGTAACATATGTACTTATTTTTCTAAAATATGTAAGAAAATAGGAAATATGTAAAATAAAAATTCATTATTGTTTTAAAAACTGATCTCTACAAGCTACGAGCATAGAATGGCGTCAATCAGTTCTTAACAAGCATTCGCAGCGGCTGAAAGTAGATTCTACCTCTACAGAAGTAATTCTACACTAGATTTCACCACAAGAATTTTATTCGAAATACAAAATACGTTCATAGTTTATATTACAAGTTTTACGAGAAGCAAGTGTTCCAATGAATAGTAGTACCGAGTAGCCAGTGATGGATCGCGGGTGTGGGGGTTACCCATCGAACAACGCGTAAGGCAAGTTTATGTAAAAAATATTTGTTAGTTGTCGATCAAGTAACGAATGTGCGGTTTGAAACATGAGCAAGCACGTGGTTGAAATTACTTTTGTTCACAGAAATCCGCTCATTCTTGACTCCCGAGTACGCAGTAAGCGGGGGGGGGGGGGCAATTATGGCGAAGATATGGTGGTCATAGAAGCCCAGCGACATTACATTTTATTTTTAAGAAAGATGATTCCGTAACATGTAATGCAAACGCGCATCTGAAATGTTCCGGTTCGACGTATAAATATATGAAAATATAACGAAATATGTAGTAGTAGGTAAAATGCGTAAACATATGTTATTATGCCAAAATATGTAAAATAAAAATAGTTACAATTCATTCAGAATGTCTTGTAAAGTCAAAAATATATTATTGAATGCAGGTATCTAGTTCCTGTAAAAACATGTAGTTACATGGAAATCCGTTCCCTAATCATAACCGTTTTTAAATTTCTGGTTGATAATTTATCTTCTGAAAAATGTATCAATTGCGTTATCCACGGAGTGGGATCGCAGCACTTGAAAAGTCTATCAGCAGAGCTGGTCGTGCGGCTGGTCATTCTTACGAGCGGCCGAGAAGAAACAGGAGCGCCAGCCGCGCTGGCCGCGCGCGAGGTCCAGACGAGACGTGCGACAGACAGGCTTGAAATCGCGCGCTCGGGCGCGGGGTATAAATAACCAGCTCATGCACCGATTCGGCGCGCAGCACACCTGTGGAGGCGCTTTCAAGGCGGCTTTTCTCGGCTCTCAAGGCTCTTCGACCTGTCTTACCGCACTGTACACCGCAGTGTAATTCACGCTCTCAACTGTATCGCCTGGAATGTAAACTTGACGTACTGGGTTTTGACGTTTTCTAATTACCTAACTATCAAGTGTTGATGTTTCATTCAAATTAGTTGTCAATCTCGCACTAATTCATGAAACCAAAATATTTTCAGCCTTTCAGCAGTTGAGAAATGATTCTATTTTTTAAAGTACCAATATAATATAGTGTATTGAAAGTTATGCCTGGGGCTTACATTAACATCATGCTTAGGCCTCCCATGAAACTTGGTTATACTCAAATAAGCGGAGTATATGTAAGTAAGTACGTTATTACCACGCCTTGGAATCGTAATTAATTGAATGGGAATGAAAGAACGACAATGAAGAGAATTTACTTAGCATTCAATAAATAAACAATTAAATAACCACTAACTTTCTTCACGTTGTTGCCAGTGGTGAAAGAATAGATTTAAAGAATACATTTTAGTGAATTTGAAAAGTGGAATGAAAAATGAGTAATCAAACGCTTGGTCCTCTCTGGTACGTATTTTAGGTGAAGCCACGCCACAACAGTTTCTTTACTGATTTATCAAGCTAACAAGGAGCATGCGTAGTTTTAAAAAAGTGGAGTTACGTCGAAATTATTCGTGGATTCAACATGTTCTCTAACAACCCTAAAACCATGATGGCAGCAGCGGTGGTTAGAGTTCGAAGTGGTGGGATATAATGTGACTTTTGCTCCTCTTCATTAGATATTAAAAAGCAGGCTCGCGGGAGGAGTCCTACAAGTATCTGCCAGTTTGGGAGCTTCACAATATTCCTTCCTTTTCCTTTCATTTTCGACTAACGACAGGCAGAAAACTTTTTAATGTACACATTATTAATTATTTCCTAAACGTCATTAAACGACTAGATATCGTTGATACAATATTATTTTACTGTTCATTTAGTAAAAATCCCTATTTACATTAATAAAATCTACTGGATGTACCGTAGGTATATGAACTTTTCTCTTGGGGGAGGGACGTCTTCTCCATCAGAAATGTCCATGATCAATTAAGTAAAACGTGCACCAAGGGATGACAAGCGGAAGACACGCACCCATAAGTCCGTTGGTATCAACCTCTAAACAGAAGAAGCGCTAAGATTCGCCACCACCCTCGTTGGCGGTCGCGCGACACGTGCGCGGCCCGCTCGCGGTGCCGCGTCAGAGGGCTGGCGCGGCGCGGCTCGGCGCGGAGAGGTGGTGGTGTGCCGAGCGCGGGGCGGCGCGATGCGGCGTGGGCCGGCGCACCGTGGGGCGAGCGCGCCGGCCGCACCATCTGGCGAGCAAATGTCGAACCACGCGTCGCCGTTCTCTCCTCCAGGACTCCGGAAGACCCCCGTCGGCGCGGCGGCGGTGGCGGCGGGCGGGGGAGGGGCGGCCGCGGAGACGGGGAGGGGGCGCCGCGGCGGAGGTGGGGGGCGGCGTCGACGGCGGCGGGGGGAGGCGGCCGCGGGGCGCGGGAGGGCCCGGGGGGAGGCGCTCGGGCACCACGCAACATGCCCGTCGCCGCGTCGCGCGCGCGGGGCCCTGAGTTTACAAGTCCTGCGGGCGCGGCGGCGAGCGAACGCGCTCAGGAAGACGCGCAGCCCACGCGACTGGACGCGCCCACCGCCTGACGACGACGACGTGCGACGCGAGGCGGCGACGCGCCCGCTCCGAGCGACCGACGCACGAACCCGCACCCGGCCAGGGGTGCCCCTTCACGCATCAACTCTTCCGCTCCGACAGGGGTGGCAACGCCGAACCACCCCCGCCTCGCCGGCTGGCATCCGGCGTCGCGCCGTTGACGGGTCGTGCACGGCGGCGGGAAGTCGTCCTGCCAGCAGCCAGCGCCTTGTGCCGCCCCCGCGCCGCCGCCCAGCGCCGTGCAGCGCCGCCGGCCCAGCCGCGGCCGCCGTCAGCTGATCGCCCTCCGAGCGTAAGTGCCCGCGCGGCCGGCGATTAGGCCTAGCGGTGCGCGGCGCGCGGCCACGCCGGGCCACGCCGGGCGTCGCGACGCGAGGGTGCTGCCGCCCCGGCGAGCGTCGCCCGCTGGCGCCTAGGTGTCACCCCGGCCGCCCACGCGCCGCCGCAGCGTTTGAATTGCCCGGCCTTCGCGCCTCCCCAGTGCGATGACAGCCCCTTGCCCCGCCCCCGTCGCTAACGCAATGGCCTGTCACTCTGCAAAGATGGGATCACTTCAAAATATGGGTATACTACGAAATTAGGCTCAAACGATTGTGAGTGATAATTATTTTTATTCGACATGTACTAAATATGAGGATTATGGTGTAACGCTGCTTGTCCAGACGTCGTGTCGGAGTTCGAATGTTACGAAGTGGAATGAATACACAGTTCAATAGTGCACGAATACCCAAAATTCAATGTTTGAAATATGAAATCGAAATGGACCCTATGAAATGAAATTTAAAATTAGCGTTCAAATGGATGTTTTCCATCTAGTTGTTTCTGATCCAGAAGTGTGCTGATTTATATGAAACGATCTTGGGAAATCCTGAACAGGAAATTCTACAGGAAGCGAACAAATGGCAAAATGAAAATGAAGCGTTGTGATAATATTTTTCTATTTCTAGAAAGAACTAATGTATTGCCTACTGTTTCTAAATTCAAATTTGTTAATTTTAGCCATTCAAATTACTAACTTGTCTAGTAGTGACATGCAGTTCATTTTGAAATGTAATTTATAAATCCACGTAAAACGGGGAGTATTTATTTACTCTACATAAAGTTCAGTTCCTCTTCCCATTTTTAAATGTTCAAGATTGAATCCGGAAAACAAATGCATTTTTTACAAAAAAATCTCTCTCTAAAATATTTCTTTTTTATCTTTGTTCTATATGCATTTTCTGCTTTTTATTTTCCATATTGATGAGTGGAATAAAGAAAATTATAAATGGTGTTCAACAGCAAGTAAAATAAATCCTAATAGTTTTTAAAAAGTAAGAGTTATTGCAATAAAAAAGTTCTGCAATACCATAGCTTTTATTAAGGACATATACCATGGTTAGAGTTCTCTTAATTTAGATATTGCGGCTTTTGCTTCAGATGAACTTATAATATAAAGCAGAGTTCATTTTACATTTCATCATCTAACACAATTAGTTTCGTTTTATTCAAAATTTTATTTATTAAGATAACAAAACAGTACATTTATCTCCAGAGTGAATTAATTATCATTCACAAAAAATAAATGTGAACCGTGATAAATAAATGTGAAATGTGAAATGATGTAATAAATGAACACCAACATAGTTTCTTTTAAAAAATAAAAACTCGGAAACAACTATCCAAAATTTGTTTAAAAGTTGAAATGATACAAGTCGCGGAGTTTGAAATAGGTCTTCGTTGTGTCCGCGAACTATTAATACACGCACGGCAGCACGCGCTATCCAAAATACGCCTGGCAAAGGCGACACACTGCTTCAGTCGAAGTCAGCTCACTGCAGTGGAACAGCTCGTAAAATTCCCGAGCGGTTAGGATTCTTCGCCGAACAGGTGACAATCTCATTGTTCTCTTACAAATAACTGTTGTCTTTAAATTCTACGGAATACTAAGCGGAATTCATAGCCTATAAATACTGACTATGTCCAAGCTGTTTGCTGTAAGGTGAAAAATGTTTAACTAATTGATACAGAATGAATGATGTCATATAACCGCGTAAATAAATGAGTGCTGGTGCTCTTCATTATAAATATGTAGTTTCAATAATGTCACTCATTATTTCACTGGGATAAATGCAATGTGTTTTGCCTGAGAAGTAAACCGAACAGTGTATTTGATGTGATCCAATCATGTTAGCGACATGGAAAGTGACAACACAACCGAATGCACAAACATTTCTTAACAAAAAAAAAAAACCTTTAAAAATGTGTGATTTTATATTGAAACACTTACTGCATGTATAATTCTTGATAGCGTTCAAAATGATTTTCTTCTATACTTCTCACAAAAAACTGTTAAATATGCATGAAATGTGGTAAAATAAAAGTTAAAAATATTATAAAATGTAATATTTCAGTCACATTTTTGGTTAAACAAATTATTTAAATTTTAGACCCGATTGCATACTTAATAGCAGTTACGTGGCAATATTCTTCTAAAAAACTATTTTTATATTTTTAAGCTCAAGAAAGAAAATTTATTTCATATCATGAAATATTCAATGAAGCACAAAATCTCTATCAGAAAAAATTACTTTCAATAGGCAAGTTTAGGTAAAAGTAGTCAAGTAAAAATTCCACCTGATGATATTTAGATACATATGATAGAAACAATACAATTTCAATATTTTAAGTTGTTCAAAGCATTAGCATCCCTACCGAGAATCGAATTTATATATCATCATTATTTTTAGTTTAATAGTAGGGGAAGAAACTTTCTGAATATGAAACTGAACCAGGTGAATGATAAATTTGAAAGAATTCAAACCCTCTGATATAAATTTAAAAATAAAGTGTACATTTTGTCGTTTTAAACCCCTACTTGGTACGTTTTTGCGAGCTATTTTCTGGCAAAAATTGGCGTTGATGCACAAGGTCGAGCTTTCGTGCGGTGTGTCTTCTTATTCACTGAGTTCAATGAATAAAAAGACACGCATATTTACAATAGCTAAATGCATTCCAAGGACTGTAGACAATAAAAGATTTGGCGACCAGCGCCCCGCTCCGTGTGCGTGGAAGAGATCCGCGGCGGGGGCGAGCGCAGGAAATGGCCCGCGTGCCCTTTCGCCCTTCGCGCTCCCCCGCGGGGCCCCCGTCGCCCACGAGGGCTCCGCGCCCCGCCGCGATTGTCGCCTCCCGCCGCCTATTAGCTCCCCATGAAACGACGCTCGCCTCCGTCGCCTCGCCCCGCCCCGCCCCGTCCCGCCCCGCGACCACTCTCGTAAATCTGCCCTGCTCGCCGCCGCCCCCGCCCAGTGTAATGCCCATGTAAGAATCCTGCTTTCTGTCAGATCTGCAGATTTCTGCCTTCTTTCTTCATGAAATAATGGCCAAGTCCGAAAATGGAAGGGTTTTATTTTCGAGAAAAATACTAATGCATCTCACAAGGGAGAAATTATAACAACCATTACCTGTGTCTAGAGTCGGGGAATTAATGTAAGAATATTTTAAAGTGATTTATTTTCTTCTAACAAAGAGTACGCAATTGTTCACATTTAGATAATGCGGAAGAATTACTTGAAACACATTTCCTACTATTTATAACAATATTTTCAATTTCCCAACTGTATGATTTGACGGACATTTTTTCTCTTAATACGTGTTGTCTGAAGCAATAAAATAATTAAGAAAACGTATATTTACTAACTCATTCGATTCATTCTGAAGATAAGTATTTTATATTTGTTGATGATGGTATACCATTTTATACCATCGCCAAAAGTTGGGAGCTAAAATAGTATCTAGAAGTGTTTTAATCCCTGAAAAACAATTTTCTTGAAGATAAAAATTCTGTATTTGGTGAATTCTTAAACTGACCCCGAACATACAAGTAAATTCAAGTCATACTGATCAGCAAAATTAGTATTAACTATACATAATGTATATATATACATATATTAAAATGATTGTGATAAAATGGAAATTATGGATTTTTGAAAGGTTGCTGGCATAATACCTAATGTTATACGGACAGAACGCAATGAAAGAGCTTGTTAGGTTTAGAACTTCCGCGAATCCGTTGCAATAATTTCAACCTCTATTTGACAATTTCTCAAAACATATTAATCGCCAGTTTGTATTTTGTTCATGTCTTCCCTGTCTCCTTTCCTCCAGTTCATTTTTCCTGAGGATATCTTCCTCTAGCTCTCCCCCTTCTTCGAGTCTCCTCCGCTACCGAAGATCGTGAATCATTTCTCAAGGAAAACATAATTATAGCCGACAGATAGTACCATTCGCGCGTCCCCATAAATTCCCGCAGTGTCCACATGCATCTAATAATAAACGGAAGAGTAGACGCAATTATCCGCCCGTCCCGGAGGCCACAATGCCTCGTGATATTTCTTTACAGCGACCCGCGCGCCGCCGCGATTCCACAGCCCGGGACGAGAAACTTAGCGGTATCTTGATGGCCCGAGAGGACGTTAATGGCGTGTTAAGCACAGTTTAGCGGCTGCTCGGCGCAAAAAGCTCCCGTGGAAGTAAATCAGACCGCGACTAGCTCCGTCTCTTCGAACGCTAATGTTGAATTTACGTCCAGGGGGAAGACAGGCGTGGTAGAGGCACCCCTCTCCCCCGTCAGCAGATCGCCGATGAACGAAAACAATCCCAGACGCCGCTTCTAGGCTCCCGAATGTTTTACTTTTTTTTGTGTTTGCTCTCTGCTCGGGCCGAGCGCTCGCACGCGTTAAGCCTCATTGAGACCGCCTCTTTGGACACCCCTAACTGCTCCCGCTGCTCCCAGGAACGGTAACTCCTCGCAGCCGCCAATTACACCCACTATTCCCCGCGGCTCAAATTACCCGGCGGCGCGGGCGGTGGCAGGCAGCTCTCGGATTTTCGCAGGATGTTGGCACCAGCGCTCTCGGGAGACTGTTGCGGTGATTCGCGCGAAATCCTTTGCAAACGTTCAGAGCCATTGCCAATGAACTATTTTGGTTCTGATGGAAATTATTTATCACTCCATTGCTCTAAGAGAATATGATTACTCTTATTTCTTAACTGATTTTACCGCTGTTCGATTCTCACCTTACAAAACAAACAATGCACAATTTGTTCATATATTTATTTTCACTCACGGATATTACACGTCAGAAATGAAACTTACAAGTTGTGGAGTACATATGTAACCATTTGTACCTCTGTAACTTATTGAATTCATGTCGTCTCAATATCGTTCAACTCTTATTAACTTAACACGGTGAATTTCAAGTAAAAAAAAAAAATAATGAATCGGCAGCAAAATATTTTCATTTCAATGCCTTCTATCGAATATTCAGATTTCTAAACTCATCACAAACGCAGTCAGTGCAAATGTATTTTCCCTAAGGAAAGACCGCGCCTCCCCGCAAAAATCCGCAGCGCACTGCTCAATTAAAAAGCGGCCGAGGGACGGTGGCGTAGCGGGCCGCGTCATTACGCGGTAGGCCTAATTGCGAACGCGGTCGCGACGCGGCGCGGCGCGGCGCGGCGTGGAGCGGCGCGGCTGTGGCGGGGAGTCGCGCGCTTCCCGCGACCATTAGACGCGCGGCGCGTGCGGCCACGCGTGTGACGCGGGTGTGAAAGACACGTGTCGATGATGCCGACGACGAGATAGCGGCCGCTTTCTTTTCGGCCGAATGGTGTGAAAGACCCGCCCGCCAAACGGAGGTGCTGTTGCGTTGGGAACGGGTCCACTCGGAACAGTGCTGTCCCAAGGAATCTTCTCGCCCCAAAAAATTATCACCTTTTAAACTACAAGATGACGCGTTAACAGTTGTAAGAAATATTTCTAAGAAAGATAAAAAAGTAAAAAGTAAGTATCAAAGAAAACAAGCTAAATTCATATTTCTACTCTAAAATGACTAAATTGTTTTCTTATATTCTGATCGTTTTAAAAAACCAAAACTGCAATTAATTTTTAAATAATTTATTAACTTGACGTTTAAATGGTAATATGTTTTTTTCTCAAAAACACTGAATAATAATTTAAAAAATGATAGAATCAAGTCATAGACATTAAAACAAAGAATGTAAAACAGCATAAATAATGGAATAATAAAGTAGAAGAAAATTGAACCAAAATAATAAAAATAATTTGTGAAATACCTTGGCCCAGGTTTGATAAAAAAAGCTTAATAAAAAATTTAAAACAGCATGCATTTTATATAAAAATTGTGGATATTATAAAAACACGGGGCTATACACGCAAACTGGCAAACTGGTTAACATCACCCGAACAACTGGAATGAAACAAGTCGTTTTTTAAATTAGGCACATTAGTCATACATTAGAGTTTATATATGTATCAAGTACATCGAAGTTTCAAAGAGAATATGTAACTGAAAAGTTTACTTTACCGCTTAACAAGATAATAGAGGTATAACTTATTGCTTACATGGTTTTCTCTTCCGATAATATGGGCAGTAAAAAATTGTTTACGTTTGGCTGAAAATTGATATCCTCGGATTTGGTCTTTTGATTTAAAAGGACGACTAAATTTTGTAGATACATTCCGCTTGTTATATTTCAAAGAAAAATTATAAATTGCGAATAGAAGAAAACGACACTATAATTTGAAAAATATTTAAATTTCCATTTGATAACAAGGAAACTGTTGTAACGTTATTTCTTCAGATCTGTAGGTTTTATCCAATCAAAGAGTGCACCAGACATATTGGTTGATAGTGATCATTTAAAAGTAACTGAAAATGTCTTTTAAGACTCCATTAAATACTTCTTTAAATTATATTTTCTTGACCTAGCCTCGGGAATTGAAGAAATTTTTAAAATTAAATTTTCTCTTTTGACATTCAGTTTCTCCCAGTGCTTAAAAAGGATAATCATTTAAAAGCAAAAACACTGAGCCAAGGTTTTTACACGAATACTTGAAAGGTAACATTTTGTTCCTAAATTTTATTACAGCAAAAATTAATTTATGACTACCTGTTAAATAAATTCTTAGTAATTTGCCAATTAGTTTTATATTCTATGAAGAAAAAGCCTCAATTTATTTTCTATTAAACCCCGAATACATTTTGATAATCATAGGAGCTAACCGCACCTCCGAAATACAAGACCTACCCGAAATCACTACAAGCTTCCCCTTGCTTTTCGCGTTTCCTCCTGCGTTGTCCTCCTCCGAGGGCATAAATTTTCGGGAGCACCTCAGCCACTCGGCCTCGAACCACTTTGCGGCTAATTCTCGCCGACAAAGGCCTACCGGCAGCGGCGGCGAGACTACCGTGCTACAAATTGCGCACGCGGCCGGGCGCGGCTGCAGCGGCAGAAGCGGCAGGTCGCGACCGTAAATTCTTGGCTGGCGGGCGCGGTCAGCGAGGTGACGACGCGGCGCGCGCGCGCGCGAGACCTCTCGCGCGCTAAATCATCACCTCGTGCGGAGAACTCCTCCGCGAACAACCCTTAACAGCGGCGGCGCGCGCGACGGGGTGAGTCCGCGCCGCTTGCCCGGTCCAGCCCCCTCCTCCCGCCAGCCCGTGCCCCTCTTTTATTGCGCGCGGTCGTAAATTTCTCGAACCGCAGCCCCCCGGTCGCCGACTCCTCCTCGGCGCTCGCTCACTGCTCATAAAAATAAACAAACAACCGGCAGTAGGTTCGGAGCCTATAAATTACGGCCGGCTACTAACCTCCTCGGCCTCGCGCCGTGTGCCCCACCGCCGCTCGTTCACCGCGCGTCGGCAGTAATAACTGCACTTCATTTAGTCGGCAGCAGCCGCCGGACCCGGCGATCGCGTCTTTACGGCTTACAACTTGATACGATTGCCCCGATTAGGGGGAGGGCGCAGCGGGCGCGGGGCGTGGCGGGGCGAGGCGGGGCGGAGCGCAACCGTCGCCTCGCGGCAACCGCCGCCTCGCGAGGCCCGGAGGCGCACGCATGCGCCCCGCCCGCCCGCGAGTCCTCCGCGCGGACTATTAGAGGTCCGCGGAGGACGCACGCGGGAGAGACGGCGGCAAAGGACTTTTTAACCTGCCCGGCGCCTCTTATTTTCCCCTCCTTCCCAAATCCCGCTCACGCTCCCTCCCCTCCGCCGGCGCAGGAGGAGAGAGCGAGCGAGAGAGTGCGCTCGGCGATGCCACCACCACCGCCGCCGCCGCAGCGCACCCCTCTCGTCCGGGCCGGCCGCCCCCCCTCCGGGGGCGCCGACGCCGCCGGTCCCCTCCCCCCTCCCGCGGCAGTTTTTCCCGCGGGGCGGCGGGGCGGCAGCACCGGCGGCTCGGCCGGCGCTTTTGACGGAGCGCGGCGCGCGGGCGTCCACACAGCCCCACGTGACTCCGCGGCGGCGCGCTCGTTGCCCGTAGGAGAGGAGACGCCGACGTCGACGCCGACGCCGCTCGAGCGCGCGCGCGTTCGCTCGCAGTGAGAGTGTGTGCGTGTGTGTGCAGGCGGACCATGGGCGCGCTGCGCCCGCGCCACTCGCTGCGCGCCACCCGCCGACGCTGAATCGACGACCGCCACTTGGTGCGAGAGGACACTCAGTGCGTGTGATGCGACACGTCAGCCGAAGATAGAGCGTTGACGTGCGGATACCGTGCAGTGGGCAGCCGTCGCCGAGGAGGGCGCCCAGCGCCCGACGCCCCCTGTGCCGTCCGCGGGGACGGGCTATGAGCGCGCGCAGGCGCCCGTGGGGACTCTAACCGCCACCACGTCGCACCACCACTTCGGGGCGCTGGAGGACTCCGGCATGAGCTCCTACCAGTTCGTCAACTCGCTGGCGTCGTGCTACGCGGCGCAGGGCCAGGGCGGGCCCGGCCAGCGCGCGGGGGCGTCGCCCGGAGGCCACCACCCGGCCTCCGCCCCCGCGCAGGCCGCGGCCGCCGCCGCGGCGGCCTCCGCAGCCGCAGCTGCCGCCGCCGCGGGCGACTACTACGGCGGCGGCGGCCCCGCCGGGCCAGGCGGCTACCCGCCCGCCTGCTACTCGCCGCAGACACAGCCGCAGCCCGTGGCCAGCCACCATTACTACGGAGGCCAGCACGTGCAGGGCGGCAGCGGCGCCGCCATGATCGACTACACGCAGCTGCACTCGGCGCCGCACCAGCGCCTGGGCGGCGGCGGCGGGGGCGGGGCGGCGGCCGCGGGGTCGCACGCGTTGGCCCACGCGCAGCAGGCGCCGCCGCCGCCCCCGCAGCACCACCACGCGGCGCCCAGCCCCGGCGCCGCCGTCACGCCCCCGCTGGGCGTGGTGGGCGCGCTGGGCGGGCCCGGCGCCGCCGCCAGCTGCAAGTACGCGACGGGCGCCGACCCCAGCGGCGCGTCGGGCGTGGCGTCGCCGCAAGACCTGAGCACGTCGGGCGCGCCGCCGCGCGGCTCGCCGCCCCCGGGCGCCCAGCAGCAGCAGGCGCCGGGCCAGCCGCAGCAGGCGCCGGCCGCCGCGGGCAAGGCGTCCGCGTCGGGCGCGGTGGCGTCGCCGGGCGCCGGCGGCGGGGCGGGCGGCGGCGCGGCGGGTGGCGCCCGCGGCGCGGCCGGCACCTCCGCCCCGGCCAGCGCGGCGTCGCCGTCGGCCGCCGGCGCAGCGTCCGCCGCCGCCGCGGGCAGCGCGCCGCAGAGCAGCTCGTCGCCGGCCTCCTCCACCTCGTCCGCCTCGTCGGGCGCCGGCGGCGGCGGGGGCGGCAGCGGCGGCGGCAACGCGGGCAGCGGCTCCTCGGGCAAGGCCGGCGCCAACGCCACCAACCCGCCGCAGATCTACCCGTGGATGAAGCGCGTGCATCTCGGACAGAGTGAGTACCCACAATATCTCTTTCCTAGTTCAAGTCTTAGACGTAGCTTTCTGTTGGTTTTCTCACTCATTTCTCATGTGTCAACTAGTAGAATAGATCTTCCGTGTACTGCTACAGTATTTCGATACGGGACTAAATATATGCTCGTGTAAAAGTATTCGTAAGCTGTCCCAGAAGCTGTACAGAAATACACCCGATCGTGATCAAGCAATTCATCACGAAGGTAACTAATTTCTAAATCCCCTCCCCAGACCCCAGAAATCGTTCGGGAATCACGAAAAACAAGCCGGGAGCGCTCGCATCCCTAACCTCTAACAAATGTCCCCAGTAATAACTTATTCCCGGTCGCCTTCGGCATGGAAATCTGCTGGGGGCCTCTTTAATATCTGACGAATAAAAACGGATCCGTCTCGGAAGTTAATAGCGGCGAGGCACAGCCATAAAGTATCGTCTCCTCTTAATAAATCAATAGGAGCTGAGAGCGCGGCATGGCGTGGCGCGGCGTGGCGTGGCGTGGCGCGGCGTGGCGCGGGCGCGCGGGCGACCGCCGCCAGCCAGGGAGGCGGTGCGGCGCGGGCCGGAGACACAGCCGCGAGGCCGTCGCCGCCGCCGCCGCCGCGAGATGCGCGCACGTCACGAGAGACGCTCGTAAATCCGCGGCCCCCCAATTAGATGCAGCGCCGCCGCCGGGCGCCGAGCGCCGGCCGCTGCCCGCGTCTGCCGTGCATGCGCCCCGGGCACGCCCCCGCCAATCTTCCTTAGTAATTATAAGTTTCGTCCAGGAAGTTCTGTGTAACTTTGTGTTCTTCACCGGGTGATATATTTCCGATTGTTTTGGATCTGTCTGTTTAAGTTTGTTTGATGTTTTTCTTATGTGTGTGTCTGTGTGTTTGTGGTAGTGTGTTTCTTGATGCAGCCTGATCAAAGATTGAAGAAACTCCTCTGAGGTATTTCATCGTTTTTTGTTATTAGATTGATATTTAAATTGATCGATATTTCTCTTTGGCACGTAACGTCCAAGAAATATTACTGGGTTCTGAATATATCTGAACAGACGCGTTGGGTAGCTCCACACAACTGATGTACAATTCAATGATTGTCATGTTTAAGACGTCAAATGCTTATATATACATTCGTAAGAATTACGCGAATGTTGCTCGTAATTGCGTCGGTGGAGGCGTGAAAACACGCTCGTTAGAATCATCATCTTAAGAGCGGCCGGAAATAATGAATCACTGCGTCTCCACTTAGCGCATTTCCCGCAACGCGCCTTGCCAAAGGGAGCGTCCAGGGGCGGCGTGGCGTCTGCACGACGTCGTCGGGGCAGCGCCGTCCGTCCGTCCGTCGCGCCGGCCAGACGCATGGCTAACGAGACGGGCGGGCGGGCGCGACGGCCGGCGCGCGTCAGCCGGACCAGCCGGCAGACCACGTGCCCCGGCCAGACCCCGACGCGGCGCCGCGCGGCAGCGGGAGGCGTAAATCACGTGGGCCCCCACGTGACACCGCGAAGGGGGCTCCCCCCATAATCGCCCGTAAAATTATGCCGAAATAAATTTTCCCTTTCCCACAATGGGAAGAGGACTGCGGCGAAGACGCTTACCGGCTGGCATCAACGGGGGCGACACCTGCTGGAGAACGCGAGGAAAGGGGTCTTAGGCGACTCCGCGGGCCAATTCAGACATCGCGATGGAGATGTCACTGAGAGACCGTTATTGAATATTGAATTCTCGGAAAGATCCAACCACTAAGAGGCTCTGGATTCGTCACTTAAAATAAGAATAATATACATTACTGTATTCCAAAAGAAAGATATCATTTTAGGTGTGAAAATATACATCTTATCTTTTCATCATTTAATATTTCTACCTGTAATTTCTTGTCCCGAAAGGTGTATATTTACATTTTCCTTCTTCCATCTCACCCATTTTCGCGAAGCAATGTAATGTTTCCGTGTCAGAACAATTACTGACAACCTGATGAAATCCAGCCCTGTGAGAAGAGTCGTCCATCGCCACGACCTCCGTCCAAAGACGGCCATGTCAGCAGTTTACGAGCTCTATTCGCGACGTCGCGCCAGGGATAAGGCGGCGGCGCGGCGTTAACGATGACGAGCGCTTTACGAGCGCAGGCGCCATTGACGCAACGGTTATAAATCAGTTAAACGTTGACTTTTGAGGAAGGCAATGATTGCTGTGTAATTCGACGCGCGACGCGAGCTCCTGTGCGCCCTGGAACGCATAGCCGATTGCCATTCATCATTCCATTGCACGGTGCGCGAGCGGGGAATTTCGTGGAGGTTCCGCCGTCCGCAAATAGAATAACGCTCCTCGAGAGGGCATTTAGCGCTGGAAAGTGACAAACGATTGTTGACTTCTGCGATGGCACATTATGTTTGCCATGTTTCCGGTTAGCTTCTTGTTGTCCTCACTAGTATCTAGACACTATAAATAGGTCATAAATACTGTAATTCACGCGATAAATAATGTATGTGAACGTAATGAATGAAAGAGAAATACAATTTTCTTGACAGTAATGGCTTCAAATGAGGTACTTAGAATGAGTGGAGTCGGAATGAGTTAATCATAAAGACAAACTGTTTTGATTGTGGTGCTAGCGTTTAACTAGCGTTTAATCTCTCTTTTCAAGTATAAATGAGAGATTTATTGTATACTAAGAATTGTCGATTCCTTCGAGATCTTGCAGCAATTGGGCGCGCTCAAATGAGGCACATGAAGTTTTTAAACGCTTGATTTATGCAAAAAGTAGACAAGTCTTTAACACAAAATTCATGATAAAATATTTCTTCCTTTCTGAACACCTCATTTAAGCAAACAATGGAAGATCACATTTACGACCGTACATGACTGTCACGTTCATTAAACGATCCTCAATTCTTATTACAATTCTTCAGTTTATCAGCCACAATCTGCTCAATTCTTCTGCAGTTCACAAAGGTCCCTAATAAATCCTTTTAGCGGGTCGCACGCCACCTACCGAGCGCATTAATATCATTCTGACTCCATAAAATATTTACGCGCGGAAAACGCGAACGGCGTCGCGTTTTTTATCGATCGATGGTGCCGAAGACGCGTATTGATGGCGACATTACCAACGCACGCAGCGCCTCCAAAACGCAGTTCCCCTACTCATCGCAACCGGCGCCCTACCCACCTCTTCGATGGCTGGCGTCGCCCGGCGATCGTGACACTTCGTCGTTGGTCCATCTTCGCGTTCGGCTAAATTAATTTTAGTTTATGATACAGATTAAGCGAATAAGGGAAGTGTTGCGAATGTATGGAGGTTCTTGTTTTCAAATTAGTTTTGTTGCAAGTGGATAGTTAAACGCAAAATGAAGTATGTGGAAGTGGGAGGAAAACTGACACTTTATTCTCTTCATTGCTTACTTTATGAAATAGGATCATGTGAACAACAGTAATTATATTACACTCATTAATTTTCCGGTTAAATTACTATAAATGTAAATAAACATTTAACCAGTTGACTTTGTTTCAGAGCTTCAGATTAAAATATATACAAACATTCTTTACCCTAAATTCTTAGTTTCTCCATCATAAAAGCCTAAACTTGTTTGTTAGAAAATGATAGCAGCATACTATCTCCCTCCTAAGAGCTCAGCAGCAAAGGAGAATATCCTGAGCCCTAGAAGGAGGTGGTTGAGTGTCTGAGAATGTATAACCTCCTGAGAGCCCCGGCCAAGTGCGCCGGAAGTGAATTAATGCAGAGTAGGCGTAGGGCGCGCTCCCGTTGTACTTGTCGTGGGCGCAGACGCGAGCTGAGCACCGGACATCAGGTGTCGCCGTCACTCGCTGTCGCGTGGCCTGTTTTCGGGAGGGGAAAACACTCGGCGCGGAAGGGCACGGAGCATCCTGTTTGCGTGGTCTTCGCTCCGTTTCCGTTCAACCGTTACGTTCAGTTTCAGTGGAATGAAGGATGGTATGCGAGTAAAGTAATAAACAATTTTAACTTTTTTATTTTACGGTTATTTTCTCCTATTGTCTGCTAAATGTCCTGAGAATATCACTATAAAATTAAAATTAAATAATTTAATTGTCTAATTTTTTTGTAAATTAAAAGTAGGTCTTTTAAAATATTGTAAATATATTGTTTGAATCACAATATAATAGTAATAATAATAATAATAATAATAATAATAATAATGTATAATTAACAACGAATATATCAAAATTATTTAGCTAAAATATTTATATTTTACTGTTGGAATAATATTTAAAATGAATGTATGTAAAGGATATAATTATTTGAAATTTCAACGAATATTGTCAGTTCAAAAGGTTGTTAAGTCTCATTTTCTGCCTGAATAATAAACATGCGTAAATTATTAATTCAAATTAGTTCAATGAAATATTATGTTCTAGGAAGATACACACTTACTTCCTTTCCTACATTTCCGTTTCCCATATCTAATTTAGGACACTCTATTAGCACAAAATGGGAACGGAATTTTTTCAGAGAGCTCAGGAAGAAATGTTGCACACTTGACGGGACATAAAGGTATACACACTATTTCTTAGGTGGATGTCACGCTAAACTGTCCGACCGGAAGCAGTGGTTAGTTTATGGTCGTATTGTGGGCATCTGGGAGTCACTATAAGCCTGTCAGTAAGGGACTAATGTGAGCCGGACTCATCTAAATCCAACTGTCGCTGGACATAGAATTAAACTGTCTGTGTCTTTTATTTCCAGTAATACAAATTTAATAACGTAGATTATTATTCTGTTATTTATCAGTGATAGTATTTTATTATCTATCAAGCCTTAAAATCAAATGTGAAACTACGTTAGCGATTGGTTCACAATTCGTTGAACTCTGCTCATGTCTTGTGGCACTTTAATATCTACTATTATTTATCACATAATATGAATTTCATAAAACATATGAAAAATACATTCATAAAACAATCAAGAAATAAAAAGTCCGTTATGGCATTCAGTGTAATGTAAGTCATAGTTGTAAGTTTCTTGAAGACTGATTTGTTTTGGAAGTGGGTATCATTCGTCCATTGTAATTTTTTACTTGTACTGCTTAATAGATGCGATAAGTCAGAGAACGTGCGTTCTGAGAGATCTCTCCAGCGGCGCAGGGCTCATAAGGGCTAATTTGATAAAAAAACTAATTTCATTTTATCTACTCTTCTTAATTATCTACTCTCATAATTATTCCTGGAATGAAGGACATGCTGGACTTAAGCTTTCATGATAGTTTTTAGATAGTAGTTTTTAGAATTAAAAAATATAATAAACGCCCAAATTTATTTCAGTATGTTTACGATAACATGAAGAAAATACTGCAATGGAAGTCGTCATTAGTTGGTACAATATTTCAAAAGAAATCCACAAATACCCAAAAATTATGTAATTGCTTAGTACTTTAGAATTACATTTGTTCAGCTTTCAATTCGTCGCTTTCATGAAACGCACTGAACCACCGAAGAAGTGAAGATTGTTTCCCATTTTCCGCTCACACACCTCCCCACAAGTTAGAATCCGGTGGAAATTATCGGTTCGTTTTCCGTTTCGGCTCGTCGGAGCCAACGGGCGCGTTCCGGTTTTCGGTTTGCGTTTCTGTTCGTGCCGCAGCGATGCGCGTCGGGGCTGGGGCGGGGGCGGCGGCGGGGGCGGCGGCGGGGGCGGCGGCGGGGGCGGCGGCGGGGGTGGGGCGGTGGAAGGGTGGGGGCGGGGGCGTCGCGGGGTTCGCAGAGTGTCACCGCCAGGGGCGCGCCGGTCGCCCTTCCTGTGGGAGCGGCCGGCAGGGCTAGAGGGCCAGCGGGAGGCGGAAGGGCGGTGCTGGAGGTGGCGACTGGCGGATGGACCGCCCTACACGGCCCTATAGCCCCGCCCCTGCGCGCCGAGTTCCAATTATCGCTTCCTGGCCCACGACGCGCAGATTGCCTGGCACGGAGACGAGGAGCTTGAGGCGCACTCTCGGAATTAAAAGGGAATTTTTCTTTTTTCATTTTAAAGAAACTTTGAGTATTGGAAAATATCACATTCTAGCATTCACTAAGACCGAAACCATTTACAATTAAACGCATCACGAACCGTGTATTTCCGATATAATGCATATAAAATATGCAGAAAAAATATGCAAAATATAGTAATGGGTACTTTCCGTAGTTTAAGTCTTGTAAACTCGTAATGCGACAAATAGTGGGACTAAAATGTTCCATAAAAAGATAATAGTACATACAGTAATGTTATTTATGTCATTGGGAAGGAAACAATTATGATCACAGGGATTAAACCACCAAAATAACTTTGCAATAAACTACAGATTCAGCTCTCATGATTCATACGTTTTAGGTGATTTCGAAGTAAGCATTGAGATATTTAAGAAATCCCCAGAGGACACAATGCAGCGAAGATAACAAAAGTCACACGGGGCGGGTTTATTGTTCCATAATGTAGTTTCCTTTTTAACATACACTGTTCGAATATCATAATTAAATCTGTCTAAGAGGGCACATTAGAGAAATGACAAGAGCATTTACTTCTATTTGGATGAGACTGACACTTCATAAAGAGCTCATTGTCACTCAATTTTATCCATTGTTCGTGGTATTCATTGTTCCTTTCCCTCTACGGAACAAAGAAGTCACACTGGAATGATAGAACCTTCAGCAAGAGCACCTTGTAAAACATTAGAAAAGATGCACACCATGGATTCATTGCATATTCTAATATGGAATAATGCAATACTAAAAAAATAAAACAATTATACTTGAAAGACACAATAATCTTAAATACTATCAAAGAGACAGGAAGTTCTAGTTCTATAGTGAAGCTTTTGAAAGAATGGATCATTCATATTCTTTAGTTTATACAGATTGTTATTTGATAACAAGTGACTGAAAATGTTATTTAATGATTAATTAAAACATCAATTATTTAAATCAGAAACACTGAAATATATATTTTAATTACCCTTAATTTTTCTATTTGGTACATCTATAATTTGATCACTTCTGAAAATTTATCATTCATAGGCAAAATAGTTAACCACCCTTGACATTTCGTCAACAAATTTCGACACAAATTGTCTTATCACCTTATATCCCACAAGCTACAATTCGAGAGCAACAGCAAAACATTGAGTACACAACATGAAATCGCTGCTATATACCATTACCAGTGCTCGACATCCCCATTTCACAGAATCCCTGCCGCCTCTGCATCTCTCCTTCACTCATGTCTCACCTCTAATGCCTCCACCTCAAACTCAGCTCTCTCCTCGCCCCAGCCGCCGCCGCAACGACGATGCCGCCCCTTTGCCGTCCCCGCCACTATCACCACCACCTTCACCTCTTCCACCCCCACTCCTTCAGAGCTGACCGTCCACCACTGCCAAAGTCACTCATGTCGCTCCTGCCGCCCCTGCCGCTGCCATCGCCTCCACGCCCACTCCTGCCCTCACGGCGTTGGCTGCTGTTGCCGCCGCCGCCACGACGTGGCTTACCATTCCCACCACCGTTCCTGCCACTGCCAACGCCTCCGTCTCCACCCCCACGGCGCTAGCCATCTCCACCTATCGCTTCCGTTCCTACCGTCTCCGTCTGCCACCTCCGTCTTCGCTCTCCCACCGGCGCTGACCGTGTCCCCAACTGCCACCGCCGCTTCCACCGTTCCTGGCGCTACTACCGCCGTCGCCCCCACGGCGCTGGCCGCCGCCAAGCGGCCGCCGCCTCGCAGCCGCCCCCGCCGCCGCCCCTGCCTCGTCGCCCTCGCGCCGCCACCCCCGTGCCATCACCCGGCCCGCCGCCCCGGCCCGCCGCCCCCGTCCCGCCGCCCCTGCCCCGCCACCCCCGCCCCGCCTGCCCGCCCCGCAGCCACCACCACCACTGCCGCCCCCGCTTCCACCCCCTCGGCGTTGGCCGGACGTGCCGCCAGCGGCCGCGCAGCCGCGCCCGTTCGCAGCCGCCAAATTACCTCTGACAGACGCACACAAGACGCGTCGGGGCGTGGGGCGGGCGGGGCGGGGCGGGGTGGCGGACTGCGCGGGGCGGGGCGGGGCGGCGCGGCGGCGCGTCAGCGACCCGGCAGCGCGCCCGCACGATAAATCAAGCGCGTATTGCGTCCGGATCGTAATCTTGAATAGGAGGTAATTACGTTTTGTTTACGGAATTGACGGAGCGTGGTGCGTCTGAAGAGGAAGGACGTGTGTTGAGCGCGCCCGTCTCGCGGCGCGGCGCGGCCGCCCGCCCGGCGCTCCGCAGCGAGGCAGCAGCCTGACGTTCGGCCGTCGAGAGCTTTCCGCCTCCTTTCGGGGCCGCTGTCGCCGAAATTACTGGGGGCGCCGTACGTCGCGGTTAGGAGTCTCAATGGTACCCAGAAAATTTCCGCGTTTGCTCATAATAACGTATTAAGAGAGCAGTAAATTTTATCTCTAACTACTTCATGAAAGTCGACCGAAGACACTCGAGCAAAATAAAAGACTTCATCTGCCATATCGCACATTTGTCATACCAGACCTCGTTAGTAAGTGGTTAGCAGTTGTTCCGAAAGCTAACTGGATTCTAACCGTATGAAAATATACATTTGGTCAATCAAAAACTTACATTTCAAAAACTGATTTATAAAATTTCATATTTCTAGAGAGAGGTATAAGCTATAATTTATACAATGCATATTTATATTTTTATGTAGAAAACACAATAAAGAGAATTAATAAATTGAATAAATGATGGGAAAATGATGGGAATTCCGACTATTTTCACAAACCAAGATATAATGAAGACATCAAACAAATGCATTAATAAAACACGCTCATTCCTAAAGCACGCTCATAAAATATCAAAGTGCAATAGAGGCATTAAGGGCTCATTGTATGTTTTCGCCTAAAAAATTAAAACGACACTTATTTTGATTAATGATACTTTTCATATCTTCAATGGCATCTTAAAAACTCGCCATTGCACGTCGCCTGAAGCCGTCCTCTCCACTCCAACCTGCGGAAACGGCTGAGCAGAGGGCGCGCTGGGTGGTCTGCGCAGGGCTCAAGGCAGGCGCAACGGCGAAGGGAAAGGAGGAGATGGAAGTGGTGGCATGGAGGCATCAATTCGCCGTACATTTCACGGAAATACGTTATGTCGGAATCGAGAAAAAATTGAATCGGTCCTGTTTAACAGAGTGGTGTCGATAATTATGAAGGTAGTAGGAAAGGGAAGGGTTGTAGAGATGTTGATGTCGATTACAATGATGATTACAATGACCACGAAAAGGTTTCAATGATGCGCAGTATGAGCCTTTTAATGAACAAAGATGAGCAATAAGAGAAATTTTGATGAGTGATTGACAAACAATTTAACGCTTCAAATACCGAAATCAGCAACTGAACGGTGAAGCTAGTACGTACTATAAATTGGGTACTGAGGCAGGCATACCGATATCGATATGATTGACAGAAGTGATATAACATTGCAGTCGAAAATAATTGGTTAGGGAAGGTGGTTGCGGATGATGGCGCATCGGCAAGTGGCGATAGCGAGGTGAGGGTTTGGCGGCGCGGCCTCTTGAGCAGGCGGACGCGGCAGGCGTGCGGCTGTGGCTTGCAGCCGCGCTTCCAACCGTCACTGGCTCTCGGCAAGCGGCTTCCCCGAGTGTCACCGCCATCCTAGGCGACGCGCTATAATTAGCCGGCCCAGGGAAGGGGGCGGGGACGAGGGAGGCTCATAGGGGAGCGGCGACGGTGCTGCCGCGTGGGCGGAGGCAACGAAGCTCGCTCTCTTGCCGATTAGTGAATGGCATTTTTCTCGTAAGAAAATATTTTCAACATTTTTAAACTAATTTGAGATGTATGTGTCAAAGAGATTTATTGAAGTTGTGGCATTCTTTAGAGTGAAGATGCATTCATAAAGTAAATTTGTTAAAATTTCTCCGTTTTGACATTGCTAAATAAACTTGTGTCATTCAAATTTACAAATTAATAATGTTTATTTCATCAAATTGCGTTAGAAGATTCACTTGAACCGTAACATACTTCGATGCTATTTTAATCCAATAGTGCATGTCACGCAGGGGTGCACTCGAGAGGAGGATGGGTTCATGAGGCTCCAGCCCTCGGTCCCTAAAAGTCTGTGAACGCATATTCAGAAACATAGTTTTTAATAATTTTCTTTACTAACAAATATGTTTCAATAACGCAATTAAATACGTGATAAATTGATAAATCAATAAATAAAAGTAAATTTAAAATTCAGCACAAATGAAAAATTATTTTTAAGAAAATATTAAGTCTTCACGTATACTTCCCTCTCTCTAGGAAAATCCTCATCACTTCACCTACACGTCCCTTCCTGATTGTAAAAAACCATCCTGGTTGCATTACTTACATCAGGCATGAACTTTCAACAAATTTCTTTATAACATTTAGTTAATCAGTTCATAATAACATATCCGATTCAAATTTTTTGTATGAAAAAGTAGTCAATGCAAAATAGAAAGATGAAAAAATATGTATTGAATATTGACATTGGTTTAAAGTTCATCAGTAAATTTGTTAAACTGTCGTAGTGCCTTTGAAAGATCGTACATTGTTTTCGACTCATCAGAAACGCGTTGACCGGAGCCTGCAATGTTTTCCACCACGCAGCTAAACGTCCCCAATCGAGGTTCGTTCGAGAAGCAGTTAAGCGTCGCGAGCTTAATTATTTGCCATAAACCTTTGACTCCGTGCGCTTGGCGTAATTGGCTCCCCTCGAGTGACCTCCCCTCGCAGCGCATCGCGGAGCAATCTGCTGGCGCGCCCGCGTCGAGAAACCCGGCAACCGGAGAGCCCTGCGCCCTGCGCCCGGCGCGGCGCAGGTGCCTCCTCCAATTACGCGCGCGGCGAGGCGCTGGACGGCGCGGGACGGCCCGGGACGGCGCGGGACGGCGCGGGACGGCGTGGGGCGGGGTGGAACGGGGCGGATCGGGGCGGGATGGCGCGGGGCGGCGCGGGACGAGGCGGGGCGGAACGGGTCGAGACGGGGCGAGTGTGGGGTGGGACGGGGCGGAACCGGGCGGAACGGGGTGGAACGGGGCGAGACGGGGCGGGACGGGGCGGGACGGGGTGGGACGGGGTGGGACGGGGTGGGACGGGGTGGGACGGGGTGGGACGGGGCGGGACGGGACGGAACGGGACGGGACGGGACGGGACGGGACGGGACGGGACGGGACGGGACGGGACGGGACGGGACGGGACGGGGCGGGGTGGGACGGGACGGGGAGGGGCGGGACGGGGCGGGGCGGGACGGCGCAGCGCGGCGCCTGCGGGTCAAATGAGATGCCTAGTACTGGCAAATTTTAGTAAAACATCGATACTCCGATACAGTACCAAAAGGTTTTCGATATTGATGTAAACATCGATGTTTAAAATATCGATGTCTTAAATATGATGAAACGTTTAGAAATACAATGTCCTGGTTCTAATGTAATGCGTAAACATATCAATATTAGTTTAAAGTATTTTCTGCCTTAAATTCAACTGTCATCTTAACTTTTTAATCAATGGTCTATGTAGTCAAGGTTTAAATTGTAGTTTAACGATATTACCACGTACCCCTAGAGATGCCACCGCCACATGGGGGCGAGACGTCGCATTCCGCAACGGCGCCCCACACCTGCACACTAGCTCATTCTGACTCCTCGGACGCTTTACGCAGATTTAAAAGTCTTTTCGTATTTAAGTATTTTAGGGTTTTTATTACATAGAAAGACACAAAAATGACCAGTTCGCTACCTCAAGACAGAGATGCGACGAATGGCATCTCGATTTTCCGAAACAGTGGATCGAATGGGGTTGATATAATTCTTTCTTACCATGTTTCACTTTCCCCGCGATTTTATAAATAATTTCTTAAACAAATTAAATATTTTTAACTTTAAATATTTTTTATGGCGTATACTAAATTTTCAGCCAGATATAGATTTCGACTCAGACGTGTGACTAATTAAAACATTTTAAGAATCGACTACTTTCATTACTACGTGCAACTTACATTAAAATGTGTATTTATAAATACAGTCATATAATTGCGGTAATGGGTTAAAATTGTAGAAACCATAGCAACAGCAACCAGTATCTCATTCGATTAGTTATGCGAACGAGGTAAAAATATACACAGTGTCAACTTTAGTTTCATGATTGAAATACCTAATATAAACATCCAAGCAAAGGGAACAAGAAGTTAGGTTTCATTCTGATGTAACTTTTATTCTCATAAGAAATTATTTTGTTGTGGAAAACTGAGTACAACGAATACACGGATGTTAGTCCTAGGTCTGAGCTTGTTGTGGACTTAATGGGCATGGGACTGAAATAATGTATTTTTTATTTATATCTTCAATGCGTTGACCAATAGATGGCCAGCTTTTGCTGATGGACAACTCTAGTAGCTAATAAAAGTGTGAACTTCTCCTTTCCAACAATTTTCCGTTCACTATTAGTTCATGTTATTGGTGAGCTCAAATACTTCGTGTCTAAATTTTGAAAGAAGATCAACGTCACTAAACTTTGAAAACTTTTCAGATGTAAAAGAAATTGAAAGCTACAAGCAAGGTATGTTCATGATGTGTGGATTCATTTGGATGCATTCTCCACGTTTTCTACTATAATAATTCGATTTTTGAAGAAAAACAAGATACAATAATTCCTGGACAAATTATTTTTAAAAAAATCATTAAAGCATATGCATTCCTCTGGTGTCAAATTACTTAAAGAGTTGAAGTACATTAAGGATTCAGCATAATATCAGGGGAATACATTAAAAGCAAGATACTTGCATAAATACGTTCACATTAAGGAGACTACATAAAAAGCATTGTAAAGCTTTTGGTTAGCAATGAACAAATCAGTCACGCGGCAACATTTTAAGAAAACGCGCGTAGGATTAAAAGAGCAGCAATTAGAATTGACGTCCCAAATGGAAAGTCGAAGTCTTCTTCGTCCGTGCCGGTGGCAGAACTGTGGCGTTGGGCCGCGTGAGGGACGCTATCCATTAACCTTCCATCTCCGAGGCCTTCTTGTTTTCCGATGTGCGGCGCGGCCGGATCGACTTTCATGGCCGGCTTTTTACGCAAATGACGCCGCCGGCTCAAATAGACACATCAGCGCAGCCCCATTACCATAACTACACTCATATGCATCCTTAAACAATTTGGAAGATGCAATGCAAAGCAGTCTATTAGGAAACAGGCGGCGCGAGTATAAACACTAACGAAGCCTCTCGGATCTCGTCCCTTGCACGATGCGTTCGATATGAATATTAAATGTGATTGTGCAGCCTCATGGATCCATTCAATTAACCTCTCAGACAGAGTTCACGGCGCGCGTTTACGATCGCACTGTCTGTGCCTGCCGGCCGCCCCGCATAGACAAGGCGTCTCGCAGGGACGTCTCTCAGTGTCAAAAGCATCTTCTGTGTTTGAATGTTTGCAACAACATTGATAACCGGCTCTAATGATTACCACAATGTGTGATTTCTTGCATCCCTACCATTGTATTCAGATGTTTGAGCAACTTTAGGAATATACACACTTCTTTGGCGTATAATTACTTGGTTTACACGATTTATGCTGCCAATATAGATTTTTCGGGCCGGGCGTCTTCATAAGCAATGAAACATTAAATATTGACCGAGTCGCGATAAAAATTGATGCTTTAGAAACATCTCACCGCATAATTTCGTAGTTTTGGCGATGGGCAATTCGATATCACAGTTTCCGTGAGTGGGGTTAGGTATTCATGGAAACCGAATTTATAAAATACAGCAATGTCGAGTAGACTTTCCTAAGTTGATTTTGTTTGGCGGGTCGAAAAAAAAGTATATAATATTACTCAATCATTACATGGCATTCTCTTTCAATTTATAAGACTATTTTGCGATTTTACTTTTGAATAAACTGCTATTATCATTTTGGCTTCTTTTAGTAAGACACTTTGACAAATAAACTATTGGAGATCTGTGTTACAGACATAAAAGCTTAAAGATACAGTTATATCCCATGAAGATAAATATATAAACAACCGAAAAGATAGGTGACCCTTCAGAAAATGCGAAGACTTCTAGGAACACAGTGGACCTAATCTTCGATATAGATTTTTTGGAATATAGGAGCCTAGTGAGTCTAAAAAAACTATAATGAATAACATATTGAGAATGGAATCTTCCATGGGACGTGGCAATCAGTATCCCCAATCGCAAATAGCCCAAAATTTCACATGGAGGTCCCCCTATGTTTCCCTATATTCGTTTGGCGGGCCCATGAATACCGTGGACTCCACTTTGAGAACCTACTATAGATAATAATATAAATTTGGAAATGAAAACCTTTAATTTAGCATTAAATAAATTGAATTGTGTTCTACTCTTCATTTAAATGAATTATTAATGTAGGAGTTAGATTTCGTCCCGACATTTTTGACAGATTATACCCACTCTACACATTTTTTCTCAGTTTTAAAGAGTAAATGCCGTGTTATTGAGATATTCAAATGGGTCAATTATATTTTTTAAGAAATAAAATGTCTACAGACGAAGAGATAAACAAACTTCTTTTATTTTTAACACTTCACGTGTTCATGGAGAGGGAAAGTGGGTGCAATTCCTCATTTCAGTAATAATGAACTAACTGTTGTCAATTGAATTGTGTATTTTGTCATATTACAGAATATGTCGACTGGTTCTTTTTAAGTAAATACACATCAAAATTCTAAGAAAGAATAAACCAAAGAAGTATTAAACCGAAAACAATGCCGTTCTGGTAAGGTTTCCAATGAGAGGAAAAGAGCATATCTGTTAGAAGACACTTCGAAAGACTAAATTTGTCGAGACCTCCCATGCGCAGGATGTTCCTACTACGAAAGGAGATTTCTAATCATAGAACAGTGCCACGTCATCGCTGTCAGAGACAATGGAACATTGGACTTCAACAGTTTTTGCCTCGCTTCCCTTCTTTGACCTCCCTGTTGAAGACAGAAATGGACAGGTACGTGAAGACTTCAGTTCTTCCGGTCAATGTTGAGTTCCTTACTCAGCAATCGCCTAAGGTGACCCATGACCCTTCTTTGTCGGTTGAAATCCTGCAAAATCATTATCTACAATTTATGTTCGGTAAAGAGTGTACGTAAAACACAGACGATAATATTCAACAACTTCGAGAGAAATGCTAACAATAGGAATAATGTGATTTTCCAAAACAATAAAAACGCCAATTTCTTCAATAAATGATAATTTAATGGATAAATAATGCAAACTGTTATTTTGTATAAAACAGTCCATACGTACTGTGATGCATTGTCCCGCATTTTTTCTTTTTCAATAAACTCTTCCTAGGCTCTTCCAAGATAGGAAAGAAAGCAGCTCAGTTCTCCCTGGACTAACCACGCCTCCCTGGTCTGCCTCCTATCCAGCAAAAGCATTTAGCTCTCGTTTAGCCTCTCGGCCAGTGGTCATCCGTGGGGTGGACGCAACGGCGACCCTAGGCCTAATCGACGGCACTGCCTCCGCTAAACGCCGCCGCCGCCGCCGCCGCCGCCATCCAGCGCCCCCTGGGGCGACACGGCCGTTGCGCGGCGGCACGCACATTAATAACTCCGCGTTTGTAACAGTCCCCAGAGTAAACAGCCGACCGCTCCGTATATGTTTTCTTTAAACAACTGCCGCGAATGAGGCGATGCCACGGATCTCCAAGCGGGCGACGACGGAGGAGACAGTTGAAGGCGTGAGAGAGGTGGGTGGGGGGTGCCTGAGAATGAACATGGTGTCAGCACTTGCGTTGGTAAAGAAAATTAAATTTAATTTGATGCGGAATGACAAATAAAACTCTTCGCAGGAACTTCATTTCTTCGCGCTGTCTTCGTCAGGCGTGAGTGAGATTGAGGATGAGCGAGTTAAATTTTTCTTAGAAAAATATTAATGGGCAGGGTTATTACTGCTCAATAAAAGTAGCAGGCATCGCAACGATACTTCAATAAAATATAGTTTGATTTATGAAAATGAAAGGGAAATCAAAACTTGAATATTTAAGATGTAAGTAACTTCCATAACAATTCTCGTAATTCTAACTGCGCGTTTTGTTATTGCATCCGTTGCACTGAAAACTATTTCCTCCCGATTCTGACCTTCATTCAATTGAAAGGATCCGAACAGACCACAGACTGGCGTCAGGTACCTCAAAGAACAGGCACAAGTATTGCACTGAAAACCGCAGGCAGCGGGGAAGAGGCTCAACGAATCGTCAACGATCCGAGCAAAATTGCTGCTTTTATTCAGTTACTCCACGCGCTACCGCAAAGAGCAGGAGCCCGGGGCCCGCGATGCGTCCTGTCCCGAAATTGGCGCCCTCCAGCGGACGAAAAAGATCCTTTCGCCGCGGTGGAGCCAACGCACAGTAACGAGCTTCAAGCACCACTGGGCGTGTTAAGTGAGGTCGATAACAGTAATGGCAGGGTTAGATAAACCCACCTAACGCATTTTGTTAAATTCATCATCATTCTCGATTCATGACACGCAAAACGAGACACAAAATATTGCATGATGTTGGTAAGCCGACAAAGGATAATGGTGTTCCCAAAAAGTGGAAGTAATAACATGTATTTTGTGTGAAGTTATCAAGTTTTTCTAATCGCTAAAATTAAGGATTAACAAAAACGTCCGCTACCTGATATAAACATTGCACATCCGTAGGTTTTATAGATTCTCTTGCGGTTGACAGAAAAAGGATTTACATTAACTAAATTTTTCAGAAATGAAAATATTTTTAAAATTTCTGGTGAAGAACCAAGGTTTATTTTTAGCAGACATTCTTAATTGAAAGGGTAAAATAATTAAAAAATAAAATTAAAATTCATTATTATATACATGTGAAACAAATTATAAGAAAGTTGAAATCATTCCTGTTTTAATGAGAAGAAATGTAAATGGTTTTCATATTTCTACACACATTTTTATGCGATGAGATTTAAAATATACTTAATCACAATTATGGTCCTTTGTTGTTTAACGTTTTCGACTACATCTGGGATGAATGGTTTGATGGATATGTATGGTGAAGTAGCAATAGTAGATTGAGTGGCAGGGGAAATGGAAAAAAAGAAAAAAAGTTGACAAACCCGGTTCTCCCACCACAAATTGCATATAAATGCACCGGAATTTGAATCCCGGTAACAAGTGGTGGAAGGAAAGGAAGTGGTCTCAAATCAAATTATGGTGAGTTTCTTCAGTCTTAAAATGCGCTGCAGAATGAAATTTCAGTTACTAGAAACAATTTGTCCTGAATTTAAGCAATCAAGTGATAATTTTTTCAAACGTTTTAGAATCGTGCGGAACGCATCCAAAAACGCCGCCTCCTTCCCCTCGCCAGTCTTTCGTACGTGAGCGCCGCCACACGCCCCCGGGGGCGTCGCCCATTCATGCGTCCGCGAGTCTGACACGCCGGAGATGGGCCACTGCCGGGCCGGGCGGGGGCGGCGGGGAGAGGGGAAGGGCGATCGAAAACCGCGCTCGCAAACACCCGGCGACCGCCGCCAAGTCCAGCAGCGGGGGCGGGGCGGCAGATTTGGAGAGAGAGTTTTGGACGATGACGATGGCTGGCGAGGCAAGGCAGGATGCGATTATTGGAACGTTCGGAAGAACGGAGTCAGTAAAGGTGGAGAAGGAGAGTGTTAGTAGTGATACCAATGCGTTGGTCATTTTCGCATATTTCCTCTGAAGGAATGAAGGGGTAGGTGGTTGATTGATTGATTTTTTCGTGTTTCCGGGCGCGTCAACTGCTTTGGTCATTAGTCCCGTTAGTGTAGTGCATGTTTTTTTTCCTCGGGAGATGGCGGTGATCTTCCCCCACTGGATGGTGAGATCCGGCGCCGACCTACTGTCGGCTAGTGGGGTTTCCCCGTAACCAGGACTCTCCCACGCGAGGCACCGCCCCAACCGGGACAAGCTCTAAGCTTCCGACCGGTCTCCCGGAATATGTGGTAGTGTAGTGCATGTTAGTGTAAGTGTGTGTGCGTAAGGGGAGAGGATAGGACAAGGATGAGGAAGGAAAGATCGCGCGCGGTCCGTAGCCCTTTTGGTAGGGTACTGCTCCGGCATTTGCCTGGTGTTGATCGGAGAAACCACGGAAAACTACCGATCAGAGCAGCCGGCCGCTAGAATTCTCCTCCAGACAGCGACTGAATTCGACCTAGCTGAAAAGCTAGTGTCGAAAATTCTGCCGCTGTCAGGACTCGAACGTAGGACCTCCCGGACAGAGGCGCTGCAGTGACATCAGTTGATGCTCTGAGCTACCGCTCCCGGTGGGTAGGTGGTTTGTGGTGGGGGAGGGTACGTGGTTGGGATGTAGCTGAGCCGAGGCAGGGAGGCCCGATGGCAGCGGGCAGGCGGAAGTGACGACGGTTGCGCGAGTGACGGGAGGAAGGGGCGGGCGTGAGCGACGTGCGCGTCTGGGGCGGCGGCGGCGAGAGCAGTAGGACACGAGGGCGGCGGCGGCGTCGACGGTGGCGCGATGCAAAACAGGCCGGTGGCGGCGGAGGCGGGCGCGCGGGCGGGCGGTGGCGGCGGCGAGGAACTGCCCCCGATTAATAATCAATTAGGCCTCCCCCGCGCGCGGAGGGGCGGCGCCGGCCGGTGGCGTCTTCCGGCCCGTGACGTCACAGGCGATTAATCACGCGCCGTTATGAGCGGGGGCGCCGCCGCCGTCGCCGCCGCCGCTGCCGACGGCCAAGTCCGGCGGAAACATCACCCCGTGGCGGCGACTGCTGCGCCGCGCCGCTGCCCGCCGCAAACTTTATCTTCGCCGCGATTTTTGTAGCAGTTTTTGCGGAATTTTCCTAATTCCTTTTTTTTTCTCTTTTTTTTGAGATTGGACGGATTTGCTTTACATTATACGCTGGGAAGGATGTTGACGTAATAATAACGGTGCTGCAGAGCAAATATTTTGTATGTTTTAAGAATGAAATTTTTTTTATTTTATATTTTTAATATTTTCATTAAATTGTCGGTGAATATAAGTAAATGGTTTTCATTGGACTTCAAAAATCTTTAGAAGTCATTGAAAATCGAAGTAAATAGTGTAGAACTGCTAATCAAATATTTTCTAGAATTTTATTTCGCTATAATGGAATCTAATTTACTTTATATTTTGATAAAATTAGTATCGCAAATACAACACACAACTGAAATTACTAACCTCGGGAAAATAAGTAATTAATATTACGATATTCGTTCCGGTTATTATCAATGAAATCAAATGTTCATGAACCAAAGAAACCAGTTTTTTAAAGAAACCATGCCAATGGACGTTTATCATGAAATATAATGAGAGCACTTTGCGGCGTAATTTATGGAAGTGTCTAACTCATACGATACTATTTAAGTAACTAGAAGAAAGGCCATCAAATGAGTGGAACATGCAAAGTAACTATCAACCAACCTAGCACTCACTTTAGATAACTTCATTCCATATCGCGTATAATGTACGGTTTTGAAGTTGCTAGCAGGGAAGTCAGAGACAGCTTACTTATCTCGATTTAAACGTACGCCCTGGAGCGGGCGCGCGGTCGCATCTCACCTGGCCAACGGTGTCTGGGCCGGGTGTCGCCCCGGGGCGGCGCGGCGCGGCGGCGGGCGCCGAGGGCGGCGGCGGCGGCGGCGGGCAGCGCGGCCTTCGCGCCGTCAGCGCGTGATGCATGCGCGCCGCGGGCGGGTCACGGCCGCGGGCTCGCGAGGCGGTGGGGGTGGGGGGTCCGGGGAGGGGCGGGGCGGGGGCGTGGATGGGCGGAGGCGCGCCCCTGGCGTTCTGCTGGCTACCGGTTGATGGACGCTGACTGCCGGCGGGATGGGCTTTGGCGCGGTCAGTCTTCTTCGCGAGGGAGCTATTATTTGAAAGTGAGATGCAAAATATTCTAAATGAGTACAAATATTGTCTTATATAAGTGATTCATGAATATTCATATTAGATTTATTTACGTAGATTATTGTAGTATACGTAGATTAGATAGTATTATGCTGTATTTAAATATAGTTATTAAGTGCCATTGGTACAAATATTCCTACTAAAATTATTGATTCAACACACCTCAACGCCTATTCTTTAAAGATCGCTCAAATTCCATTCATTTTAATATTGTGTTAACTCCCAAAAGTAGCTTTTGCAATTCAAAATTGTCTATATTCTTAACATTTCTTAACGACTTAGAAATAGTGTCTGTATTCAACAAATTCTTGAGCATTTTGTCTGTGAACGAAGTGTATGAACGTTTGTCAGATATAAAACCACATTAAGCCTCCAGGAAACTCAAACAACGAAATACACAATTATTTCTCGGAATCTATTTCTCCTCGATCCCCAAGCCCGAAAATGCCTTGGCTAATTCCCTTTCCCTTCCCTCGCCCCGTCCGCCGCCAGGCATTCCCTCCCTGAGCGCAATCGCGCGCCGCCCACGCCACGCGGACGCGCGTCGCGGCGATCGCGCCCTTCTGCCAGCAGATGCCGCGCGCGCCGCCACCACGCTCCGCCGCGCACGACCGGCGCGCCCGCCCCGCCCCGCCCTGCCCCGCCCCACCCCACCCCGTCGCTGCGCCGGCCGCTGGCTGGCTCCCTCCCTCGAAGAGATACGGACGCGCTCCTCGCGCACTCGCATACATCTCCGCTCCAAGAGCTGCCCTGGGGTGAGGGCGGAGTGGGGAGGAGAGCGGAGACGCCTGCCCAGCCGCTGACCAAAGGCTCTCTAGAAAGATCCGTCAGGCTCAAAGGCACAGTAATAATAATAATAATAATAATAATAATAATAATAATAATAATAATAATAATAATAATAATAATAATGTATAATTCATCATTCTCTATGCTGAAATATGACAATTTGCTAATGTTCGAATAATATTAAAAATGTAACGCACAACTTCTGAAATATATTAATACTTTTAATACTTAACTTCAAGAAATTGAAAAATTCAATTTATCGTTCTTTAATCGGCTTAAGTAATGTTCGTAACCGTCCAAACGAAATTACACCGGACTTAATATAACAGTGTATGAAATTGGAATAAGATTCTGAAAAAAATATGAATGATATTTGTTCAACATAGTCGAGAAATATACGTAGATTAGTTAATTAGGTATTTTAGAAACCGCAAACCTAACTTCATTCAATTTCCACCATAGAGGCCATTGTTCAAGAAAGTTAATTCTTTCAATTACCTCCCCAACCCCAAAGTGTCTTCACTACTAATCTCCGAACATCTACAGTTTGTTCTTCCTCCCGGCCCGCTCTCCGACACGAGGCGTCCAACAACAACACAAATCAAGTGCGCGCGCCAGATGAGGTGTTCCCCGCGGAGCGTTCGGCTAAATTTAAATTTCGTGAGCTCAAAAGCACCGCTATCTGCGCGGCGCAATTTATGAGGGCGCGGATGAATCACGAAACCGCGATGCGTCGCGGGCTTTATTGTTTATTTTGGTTGCAGGAGGGACATGGTTCAGCGTATTAGCGCGAGTCCGCGGGGAGGGGGTGCTCAAAGAGAGGCATTCGTCATGTCTATATTTGTGTTACAAGATAATCACCCCGCGGCTCACGCAGATAAATTTACTAGGAGTCATGCGGCCGCAATTTGCCATGTCTGTGCTTGAATATTCTGATTAGGTCGTAAAATTGTCACTGATGACACACAACACAGTTGTGGGACTTCCTACAAAGTTGTTGATATATGAATGAAGTGGTATTTTCTCATTCAGCTTACGAATGTGCTTAGAACAGGTTGATTTCGCGATACTTGCTAGTGAGGATGAAGACGATGAAATTTATTTTTATGAAATGACATTAAAAAACGTAAAACATAAGGGCACAAATTACAAATGTTTGCAAGAAACCAGACAATAATTTATTTCTCTGTACTAAATTCAGAGAAAATTCATTCACTTTTGTGTTGTCATTCATTGCTGCAAACACGATTTATGCTAAAAAATTATTATGGAAATCAAGCATTATTTGTCTTGTGTGTCACTGAAGAATGATGGCAAGTTGTATTGGCTATTTCCTTGGAAACTCATAGAGAAAAATATTAATGCTAGAATACATATTGTGTAAATACTACTTCCTCTTACTATGTACTCTTGGGTGAGGTATTGGTACCTGACCAACGGTTTGAGAACCGGTCAAAATAACCCTTTCCGTGCATTGTGCGTGACTGGCTCTCGAGCCAAGTAAACGGCCCGATTCTTCACGCCCACCGGCGTCAGCCCCCCACGACGCCTGGCAATGGGGCCGTTTCAGGGAAAGTTGGCCCGCGAAGGGCACGGGTTAGGGCTTCTTCGCGGGCGGCGAAAGCGCTGGGACAATGCCTCCGCCCTTAGAGGCAACCGCTGCGCTGCCTAGGTGCCCCCTCCCCGATTGATTTTCGACAAGGGCCCGCGCGACACGCTCCCCTCTTGTGCCGGGCGATAAATCTTCCAGCGGCTGCCGGGGAGGCGACTCGCGTCCCGGGTGTCGAACGCCTCTCACGCACCACGGAAATTGTTGGCCTCCACTACACTGACTATGAACATGAACACCGGCATTTATTTCACAGAACCTGTGTCTTTTACTCTTTGAACGGATGCATGGAAGCCACCTATATTTGATACAAACATACTCACTGATAATGTTTCTGACAATTAGACTAGTTTTTGTAGTTTTTAAACTCAAAGATAATTTATAAACTACTAGGAAGTAAAATTACACAATCTTCAACCCAAGAGAAGAAATCGTAATTTTCTAATGTGTGTCATTCAGTTTGGGTGTCATACATATACATACGACGGACATCGAGCTCATCGTTTTTAACGTAATGTGTACGAGGGAAGGCGCCCAGAGAAAACCTGGGCCTGGGGCAGTTGTCCAAAGGGGCCCTTCCATTTCAAACAAAACATTCCCTCCTTCCCCAATTCATAAACAGAATTCATTTCTCCATGCATCAGAAATAACTTACAGCTTACAAATTTGCCAGGTTACAAATCTGGATCAGATATATACATTTTTTAAATTTCTTTTGAATGAAAAAATTCGGGGCCCCAACTGAGGCGTGGCCTGGGGCAAGTTGTCCCCCTTACCCTCGCCCCTCCCTTATGGTCGCCCCTGAGCACGAGCATGTGATAATACACAAATCGAAACTTCCTATTCGATCCCTTTGAGCAATGGTCCTTGGATTTCATCTTTCAAAATCCGCCTTCTGCTTGTGCGCGTTCTCCTTCGCATCCGCGGCGTTGCTTACGCGTCGCCCCAGAGCGGAATCCTGGCAGCGGCGGCTGCGGCCGCGCCTCCTGCGGCCAGCTGCCAAAGCGCGGGCAGGGCAGCTGCGCGGGCGCGCTCGCGCGTCTTTGTGAACGCGATCGAGCGATAGCGCCGCCTCCCCTGCTTGCGTTGCGAAATTAAACACTGCGCGCTCAGCCCGGCCGCCGCGTTTTAATTCACTTACGCGCCACCGCGCGCTTGCGCATGCCCGCTTCTGCGAAGCACGCCTGCTGCGGAGATTACGTCTTCTGCGCGTGGGAGAGCAAAAAAATATTTTAAAAAATTAAAAATTGCTTTTAACAAATTTTGTGCACTTTGACGCTTTACTTTCTTTAATTTGTCAATAATTGAGGGGTTTGCAGTAAATAATGGTATCTCACATTTGAAGATACGTGGAAAACCGCATTGTGATACTACAATCTGCACGAAATGAGCAGCATATATTTGTATTATAACGCACGAGCGGATTGATCATTGCCATTTGTGGACTGTGCTTGAAATCTCTCGTAATAAAGAGAGTTATTGCCCCTCCATAACAGACAATAATCTTCATTTCGCCCAAATGTCAGAGAATGTCTAAGTTTTCAAAAGAAATGAGGAATAATTTTAAGAATTTTTTAGAAAGCTTAGTTTTAGAATAGTTTTTAATACAATTCGTTTATTTTATTTGAAGGTGAAAGTAAAAAAAAAATCCTACGATTGACCATTCACATTTCCGTGATACGACAGACTCAGGTTCTCTGTAGATTTTTCAATGCTGTAGAACCTGTTTTCTGACCTACTCTAATGGATTTCACAATACTCATTCCAATAAATCCTACATATGTTCTTTGAGCACATGTCTAGTACAAATATTAATATATTTTTTGTTGCATGGCCTGTATTCACGAACTTGAACAGTAGCGTCATACTCAGTCCATGCGCCTGTAGCCTTCACCTGCTTTGCATACCTCCAGGAATATCATAAGTACAAGGTCTTACATTAGGGATGATAATAATTCCAGTACAGAACATATGATTTATTTGTAATGGAAAATATAATTTTCCTGATATTTTGATTTGTTCTGGGCGATTTTTGATTTGTCGCGATGATAATGCAAAATAGCCACTCGTCGCAATCTAGGGCAACTTACGCTGCAGAGAATTTTCGTTATAACTCCATGGCAAAATAATTTAACCTCACTACTGAATGAACGCATAAAAGAGATTTGCCCAGTCATTCTTGGTGTCATTCCATAGGGAAAGTTCTGAACAGTGCAGGCTCTACCGACATCACTTTAACATCATTAGACCGATGTATAGCAAATAAAGTGCGCAGTTAAAGGTTATAAATCCAGTTAAAAACCTAGTTTTACCATACTTTGATACACTTCATTTTTTAATTGCGATTATTATTAACAGCAAAATACGTACCCGCTACCGGCTGTTTAGAGTGGATGTTTTGTTTCGGTATATGAATGTTTTACAAAATGTTATTATTCATGATTCAGACATCTTTTATCGAATATCATTAACAAATTTAGATAGAAAATCTAGGGTTTTAATATGGATTGCAACGGGTAATTGCTGCAGGTATTTCAAACCTTCTTTGCCCCTGGTAGTCGGCGTGAATTTTGTAACTGTTTACTCTACCAAATCCCCTGGTGAAACGGCCAATTATTTTCTCAAACAGGGACCTAGTACTACATGTCGCGCGCACTGTACCTTGCAGAGCTTTGGAGGCAAAGAAACTAACACTAACTAAAAATGTAGAACTACAACTAACTTATATCTAGCTATATATAACTTGCACACCTACATTCCCACATTAGAGCATTGATGCCAATATTCAATACTAATGAAGCTCAGCAGGAAAGTCTCTCCGCAGTGGCACCTTGCTGGTGAGAGTGCTTGCAACAGAAATTTTGCTGGTGTCATGAGCTACAGCTTGAAAACGTAAATCCCTTACTCACCACAACCATAACAGATGTTGGAAGTGTTGTCTCCTTCGCATATTTCCCAGAGATCTAGTTACTACCAACATAAATGCAATTTTTTATAAGAGGCCCTGATTCAAATAATAATAATAATAATAATAATAATAATAATAATAATAATAATAATAATAATAATAATAATAATGACTTCATTTATGTGGCAAGACTCGGGCCATCAGGCCCGCTCTTCCGCCTAACTACGTATCAAATCACCGTGGAAAAACTTTCCTGGCGCACTGTACATTAGTATAACAATTTAACGGATCCACATTTCATTTTTCGTACATTTATTTCACAATCCCACCCACGCATCTACTATTTAAACAATTTTTTTTTTCGTTAACACAACCGCCAGTCTTCATCCGTTCGTGTGGTTGCTGCCTCGGAGCGAGCCCCGCGCGGGCGCTGACCAGCAGGCGCAGCCCCCGCGCCGCGCCGTCGGCCATCGCAGGGCGCGCAGCACGCGTGGGCGTCGCCGAGCGCCTGAAATATGATCGCGGGGCCCCTCCACAAAAAGCGACGGCGCTCCAAATTTTTTCCTTCGCGCGGGCCCCCTTGCTCCCGCGCGATCCAGGCATTCCGGCGGTGGCGGCGGTGGCGGGGGGAATATTTCCATCCGCCGTGCCCCCCCCCCCCCCGTCGGACACGGGCCCCCCGCGAGCACGGTCTCTCCTTCCACCCGCACCTCACCCGTGTCCTCCGCTCTCCGGGACAAGCGAGAGGCGCGCTGCGCTATATTTGGACAAAAGAAGAGTCCGCCCGCCCGCCCGCGGGTCGCCGCGCCGCCGAAATACAGATGTCAGAATTTTTAAGCTGCTGGAAAAAGCTTGCAAAACACGACTATTAGACAGGGACAGTCAGAGACGTCAGGCGCGGGCCGTGTGGGCTCGCGCGCTCTGTGGTGCGACGTAGGGAATGCCGTTAAGTTCGACGGCGGCGTGAGGAGGGAAACAGGCACGCAGGGAAGAAAGGAAATCGTTTCAGGTGGAGACGGTTGCTGCGATAAATGTGCTTAGTTACAGGTTTTTAACCTTCACTGATATTTCCTTAATGTGTCTTAAATTTAGTGAAGCAATTACTTTAATTCCTGTCAGTATAACGTGTGCACAGTAAAAAATTTCATTAAAATATTATGTAGATAACACTTCTTCGGACATTTCTTGACGTTCAATATTTCTGTACAAAAAATAATAAAAATATATGTCCTTGTGGAAAGAATGTGTAATAAAGAATGGATATATAACAAAAATACTGAATTTATATTGTTTTAAAATAGTTCTCAAAACTAAAATCCACATACCTTTGCTCAATATTGCGGTCAATACGATTTTGTAATTTCAACAAATAATAAATTGTAGGCACGGAATTCAGTGACCGACTTTGCAAATTAATATCCTTTTGTGCGCCTGCTTCACCGTTTCTTCTCTATCATGATCACACACCCCTCGAATTTATCTCCTTTTATCGAATAATGAAAATGTCAAGAGCGATTTCCACATAACTGAGGCATTGCCAGGTATAAGAATTCGTACAACATTAATACCGACCTTCGCGGTCTTAGTACACTACGTTGCACGATCTCTACATCATTCCTATCGTTTCCTTGATTAGGAATTGAGCTCGCACTACTTCGTGCATCAACAGCCGACAATGAACAGCTGAATGGCGGGGGCGGCCCGTTGCCCTGGCGTTGCTCAACGGAGCAGAGGGCTCAATTACTCAGGCCGCGTCGTGAGCGAGTGGCGCGTCGTGGAGACGGCTCCTGAATAATCGTGGGCGCGGGGTAAAAGCACCTTCATTAATTATCAGCGCAGAAATAAGCAAGATATCAGGGGTGCGGCGCCGCTGGAGGGGGGCGTCGCCGCAAATCTCTCGCCGCATCCCCCGCCCACGTGCTCGGGAGTGTCGCAAGGCTCCGGGTGGCGACGGTGGTAACTTTTCGATAGCGCAATCCCTTCATCGTTGAGTTTCTCACTACTCGAGTCAGTGCTAACAATGGAAGCCATTGCGAGGATTGAAACCAAAATCAAACCATTTTTAGAGCGCAATATTTTTAATAACGGCATTCTTATTTTTTTAATAAATCAATCGTTATATTATTTTCGATCGAAATTGTGTTTCTTATTATGAATACCTCTAATCTGCATTAAATAATTCAACGCATTTTCCCTAATGAAACTAAAGAATAAACCAAAAAATTGCGTTAAATCTTTTTAGTAATTAAAGCTTCGAAGAAAATGAAATGAAAATTTATTTTATAATCGGAAATATTTTCGTACATAATATGTGTGTGTGTGTGTGTGTTTGTGTCTGTATAAAGGATTAGTAAATTAATGTTCTTAAACTAACGCAATTTCTGTAGTTATTGTCTGTTTCTAATACATAATTAAATAATTATTTTGTATCTAGTTTCCTTTGCCTCATTAAAAATGAACTTAATCTTCATAATGTAAAGCAGAGAAAAAATCTAATGCTTCCATAAGTAGAGATAAAATTATGGAGAGGGGACTTGTTCAGAATTTGATATCTCTCGTTTGCTAAGGGTAACGTCACATGGAGTAGAGACCAATGGCACCAAGCCTTTACTGATAGCACTTTCTTATCAGACCTCTTATTGGTGACCCGATGAGAGCTGACGAGAGTAACAATATCAAAGGATGCGTAAAATGTTTACATGCTGTGAGGCGAGAAGGAAGCCATTATCATATCGAAAACACCCAATTTTAAAGCGTTATATAAAAATAAGATGCCACGAGATCAAGGCTATTGATGAACGACAATTCTATTAGTATCTGATGGGCTGTCAAACGTCAACTCAATTAAAATAGCTGTCTGAATAATGTTCCAATAAATGAAGGAAATAATGATTGAACCGTTATACAATCAATTGATCATTCATAATTGTCAAAAAATATTTTAATATGTTACGATACCACAGGAAACGAAGAGGAATAAAGCAAGTTGAAATTCAGTTATGAAAATGAATATTGCAGTAGATTGTGAGAGTGTTTATCAAGGACAATATTAAACCACAAATTTACTCCATGACTACCAAACAATACTTTGAGTTCTTACTGAAAGTAAATAGTAATAATAATAATAATAATAATAATAATAATAATAATAATAATAATAATAATAATAATTTTATTCTCACATCTTACACAGATAAAAAGTATATTAAAATTCCTTTAAAAAACTAACCATCATTGATTTGTTGTGAAGGTTTCCAAAACTTAATTTTTAATATAATTCCCAGTCTACCTATTACTTTATAACGCGGTTGTTTTTTCAAGAATGACAAGAAGACATGCACATATTTTCTATATCCAAGGAAAAGAAATGTTCAAGTGAACGTACAAATACGTAATGCTAATAATATCCTAACCCTAAAACAGAAAGAAAATACTGAGTATAATGTGGATAGTACTTCAATAGTTGAAAACAATTGAATTATTATTTTGCATTATACATTATTGTCGCTCTGCTGCAAATTAAAAAAAGTTCATCATAACTCAGATATTGGCACAAAACGCAACTAATTATGAATTTGATTTTTCATTATAAATTATTGTCGCTCTTCGGAAAAAATATCGTAACAGAAATTGGCACAAAATGCTACAAATAATGCAACTTCGCAGCATTAATTCAGGAAGATGAAAACAAATAAAATAAATCAAATTTTGCTTAAAAGCCCTGTGGCAGAGAACAGGACGAAATATACGTCAATTTACTCGCAGTTCTAAAGTTGGACCGCGTTATCTGGAGAAGATCAGCTTCACATTCGGAGGAGCATCCCGAGACGTCGGCCGCGAGAGCGCGGTCGCCGTCGGCCACCGCGTGGTCCTGCGCGCGGCGCGGCGGTGGCGGCGGCGGCGGCGGGGGCGGCGGCGGGGGCACGGCAACCTGTGGCTGCAAGAGTTATGGGCGGCGGGGCCCAGAGAAGACGCCCCCGGCCCGTCCCCTACCCCGCCCCCTCTGCCGCCGCCGCCGCCGCCGCCGCCACCGCCCTCGCGCAGGGATTATTCGGGGGTGGGGCGCCGTAAATTTTATTTCTGCCCGAAGGGGGCGCTCGTGTCGCGCTGTGGTGGCAGCGGCTGCAGACGGTGAGAAGGGATCGGGAATGGGAAGATCGCCGCCCTGTCTGTTCCCTCCCCGCTTGTCTTACACACACACACACACACACACACACACACACACACACACACACACACACACACACACACACACAGTCTTTCTTGCCTCAACGACCACAATCGCCCCTTTCGCTGAACATCTCCAGAAGGTCGTGATATGATCGTCTCCATATAACAACAAAATTATTTTGCTTCCAATATGTTAAAAAGGATCTTGAGAACTGCTTTCGCTGAATCATTACGATATAAAATTTACCTCGCAAAGTGTAGTATTATAATTAGATATGTTGCTTCAGTAACACGTTTTTGTTCAGTAAAAAAACGCTGAAATTCAAACGCTTTAGGTTGAACGTAAAGCTATGAAAATACTTTTTTCACTCAATTTTATAATTTACTTTGAGAAAACGTGCAAAAGTTTCTTTCTTCATTTAGTTCCTCAAATTAGTTCCTTAATTTTTACATGTTGATGCAACCGGTCGAATAATTTCTTCACATTGAAATACAAAATTTATCTCTTCCTTGCAAATCTCGCACTAAACACACTTCACCTTACAGTTGTATCTGAGCAGCATTTCTTAAGAGCTTATATTTACTTCCATAGCCTTGTCCTTTTCTTTCTTTGCCACTGTCATTCCTCAACCTAACCTTTTCACCAGGACGTCCCATCTACCTTCTCCAGCCTCTCTGCGCGGTCTCTGTGTATCAATTAATTCCTGTAATAGGCGATAGCCGCGTGTTTCTGAGGCCCTAAACCCAGGGCGACGCACCTTATCGGTCCGAAGCGGCCGCCGAACGCCTGAACAAATGACTGCCACACTGCGCGCCGCGCTGCGCCGGCGGTGGGCCGCCCTCGGAGAGCGCGATAGCCCGCAGGCCGATGTCCCGAGGTTCGAAACAATGCGGAGGCGACGAGATGCCCGCTGCAGCACGAGTCAGATGCGTATCACGGGGAACAATAACCCGACGAGAGGAGACGCCCGCAATGATGACTTTTATCCGATGGAGACGCCTGGAATCCGGTAGAGGTCACTCAACTGCCAAGCACTTACTCGATGAGTAGTACTTTAAAGAAATTTTGCAATGATCTCACGATTTGATCGGAAATATAAAATAAACGTGACTCTGTAATAGAAAATTACTCCACTTTGCATGATAATTTCATAGTTAATTTTATTTCATAAAAGTTATCTAAGATCTAAGAGATTATGTTGGCAAATCTATGCCAAATAATATACAATTACAGGTTTGTTTTTAATTGATACAGCCGCGGATTTTGAGCGAGCATTGATTCTGTAAAAAATGTTCTCGAAATGCTAGTATAAGCTTATGCAATATATTTATGCTGAGATTTATTTAGATGCATAAAACAAAAGGAGAAACTTAATTCTCTATTGAACGTATTTTTAAACCCGCTAAAGGATATTAATTCACGAAATGTATTCTTATAAAAAAAAGATGATTTGTCTTTTAAGATCTGAACTAGTCGTGTATGCTTTCCTGTGACAATTTTCTGTGGTAGCTATTCTTCAAAGAATATTTTACTCTTTGCAGAGGGAACGAAAGAAATAAGGTACAGCAGGAGCTAAACAAATTTAATTCGATCACAAACAGTACAAATAAAAGTGTCAGTCGCCATTGCTGATTAAGTTACAAATACAACTTTTCCCCCCATATAACCCTTTTGAATCGTGTCTTAGGAATTTTCAACGCGTACCTGACCCTTTGACTTTAGTCTTTCTTTTAGTTTCTTATAAGCAGCCACTTACGTTCAATCTCGTTGTTTTCCCCTTCGTTCACCCACTCCCTCACCCTTCGCCCTTTAACCTTTCCCCTCCCTTCGCCATCGTTCTCCCTCTTTCAGCGCCCCTCCCACTGTTCATCATCCCGCAGGCGCCCTTCTCAACCCTCCGCCTTCGAACCGGCACGCACACTCAAACGCACATCCACCACCACCCTGCCCCGCCCCGCCCCCCTCGCAGGTCGAACTCCCTGCAGGCGCGCGGTCGCTGCGCCAACGCCCAACCCGGGGCGGCTCGCGCGGCGAAGAGGAGCGCGGCCTGGTTAAACTTGCAGTTAGCCCCCGGGGGCCCGGCGCGGGGGTGAAACCGCGCCCCTGTAATTAAAAGTCGCGATGAGCGACTGCGCGCCCCCTCCCCGCGGTAATTGAAACACACCGAAGCGAGCGCGCCAAGAGTCGGCGAACAGTGGGCCCGACAGACGCGCAAAGCGCAATTTCTGCCATTTCCAAGCAAGCGTATATTCAGACCTAACAGTTTTTAATTTATGTTAAACAGGACTTTAAACGTAACATAAAGTCCTGATTTACATAAATGTTTCTCTATTTGCCTATCTTAGATATTAACACGATATATTTAAATATAATCTGTTTATACACAGACATAGATATAACATAAGATATTTCATCCCTTTGTATATTATATTTTTTTTATGTAGTTTCAAAAATACAGAAATAATTTCCCTTTCCCTGGTTCATGGTTTCATGAGCTGCAGTTTAAATTTTATACTATATTGTCTGTTTTTAAAGGTCTCTTTTTAACAACTTGGTCAAATAACGACCACTGTGATTGTTTTATCTCTAGGCGGAACTGTAGGAAGAACACGTAAGGACAACACAAACATCCATGCCCGAGGAAGGATTCGAGCCCGCGGCCCTTGGAGCCCAGGCAGCTACGGTCTGACGGTCTTAGCTATATTGTCTTTGAACTGGCGTCTGAGCACCAATTCTGACAAGTGACATTTCGAACAAAATTTACTTTAATAAGAAGTACTTTCTTCGCAATTTCCTTATTGCAGAAAAATGGCCAATCAGTACATTCGCTGTGTATTGATACCATCTGAGAGGATATCACTCAATAACGTAATTTTCTAAATTCACGTAAACATTTGCTCACATATCACGAAAACGTGGCTTCATTCTGTCGTTTAAACTAAGCTCCTCAACCCCTCAGTAAAACATAAAGCTATCTCATTCTTAACATAAAAAGCATTCCATTTATATTACACTAAGTTTTTCGTCAAATTTTATTTACAGTAGAAACCCGCAAATCGGAAATTTTGGATATTCCGAAAAAATTTGGGATTGAGGAAAAAATAAAGAAAATCAATAAAATGCATATTTGTAGTGTAAAGAAAGGGTTTTATAATTACTGTATAGCTAAACAACTAATTATTGAAACAAGTCGAAATGAAACGTTTATTTCCCTGATAACTACGGTGTATATCACGTGTTTATGTAGCAGTAATTTTCACTTAGAGGAACTTGCAAAACCGTTAATCTTCTTTTGCCGTAAGGAAGTGGATCTGCTTGATTATGCGATCGTTACGCTACGTTGCCATTTTCTCACATCGCACGCAATGTATCCGGTAACCCTATAGATCTATTTGTGTATGTACGATACATTTTTGGGATCCTATAGATCGTTTTGTAAATGTACCAAACATTTCCGAATCCGAACAGACCACACCCCCAATTAGGTTGGAATACCGAGGTTCTACTGTAGATGCATTTCTTTCTTTCTTCCATTAACGTGTTCGCTGCTTGGCGGTTTGTCCCACTCGGGCCGGCGTGCCGCTCACAGCCGCAGCCCCGACGCCCTGCCAGCGCCCGAGGGCTGCGCAGCGCTGGGGCGGAGGGGCGGTTTCTGCGTCTGCGCGAAGATTATTTTGAATCTTTAATTAATTTTCCGTGACTTTGAAAGGCGCGAGAAGAGACCGCTCCGCTTTCGCCTCCGTTTGACATCCCCCTTGAAAAGAGCGCTTCCAAACGAGAGAAGGTCGCCCCCGCCATCGCCAAGGCATTAGTCAGTTCGTGTTTTCTTTACCGAGAAACACGGCCTCTTTCAGCGGGGCGAGTATTAGAGAAATTCTTGTTTCCAATTAGATGTTGGAACTGAAGAGTCTTTTACTATAGAATGAATAATTGGATTTCATTTTACACCTGACAGATCCCTTTCAAAAGATATGATGAAAGCCAGCGAAATTTCAAGCCAAGTCTAGATGTTGTATTAAACTCGTTATATAGTTCGTTTTGAAAGACAACTCCGAGGGTCGTTGATGTTATTTAGATTTCTTGAGATTTCTGAATGTTTATAATTCAGTGTTTTCCCACGGCTTTTATTATGTGCATACTATTTATCTTTAATTAAATTTAAAAGTTATTAAATTGTGATGAAGAAAGTAATATTTCTTTTTATTTCAAATAACAAGGCATTAAAAGAAAATTTCAAGACATTAAGAATAATTTAAAGTTTCAAGACATTTAAAGTTTTAAATAAGCATAATTAATAACAATATCACAACTGGTTTGGTACATCTTCAAAGGGTATAAAGATGCAGTAAAATGCTCTTTGAGGGAATCTTCCGCGTGGTGGTTGCGATATGAAACAGTAATAGTACGTCACTAATTTCATCAATCATCCACAATCACTGTTATCAAGAATGCTTAGAAACACTTCATTGCACCTTCTTCAATACAGTACTAATTCCAAGTAATTTCAAACTCTTAGCAAGATCACGCTTCGCGTAACAACCTCTTGATACCGAACAAAGTACAGTGTCGAAATTATCTTAAACTCGACTAACCTTTCTCGCGATTTCCCGCTTTCTGGACAAAGGCGCCGCTCCGTTCATCCTCCGTTGGGTCGGAGGTTCGGGGTTCGTCGGCAGAGGCAACTGCGAAATTACGCCGCCGCGCGGCGCCGGGCTCTCAGAGAGGCACTGACCCTCCGCGCCGCCCCCGCGATAACCCCGCGAGATAGAGTTCGCGGCGCCGCTGGTGGCCGACGCCATCTTGAAGCGAACTGCTCCCCATATTCCTTGAAGAAACGAAAAGCGTTTCGTCTTATTCATTGTTACGAAGAGAGTTTAGGTAAACGATCGCGGCTTTTTATTTCATTCCTACATTTTTGCTTCACCTTTTTGCTTAGTATTTTCCAAAAGCATTATTGTATCATGACTAATTGAAGTTTCAATATAAATAGAAATTAAAGCCCTCCTAAAAAGCTCACCCTGAAAACTCTTGTAACTCCACGAACTTAATTGCAATGTCAGGGCACAAAGAGAGTTTTTTTAGACAACATAACTTTACGTGCGGTATGTCCCATAAGAAATAGCAATCGCAGGAGATGTTAAAAAAGATAATTGCGTTATTTAGCAGAGGATCTTGGTCTTGTATCTTAAAAACTACTACATGCGAAGACGTGGCCAATAACACTACTGTTACTTCAGATATAAAACATGATTATTCTCTGCACGTCAGTAAACTCATGGGCCAGAAATTTACTTGTGACAAATGAAACAAAATTGCATGTTACCCAACAACTATTTAATAATATACACGTATCTTTATATCAAAAAGCTCAGATATACATGGAATGGATCTAGTTGCAATAAAAAAGAGTTGGTGCTTATACATGAAATTGAATTCATTGTCAAATTAAAGTAAAATTGAAGGAAATGGGTGACATTTATGATTCTTCCTTTCCAATTATTTATAATATGTAATCTCAAAAAATTCACTATTTTGCTGTCTCAAGCGTCTGCATGAAAGTTACATATATAAGTCAATTTTTATAAATTCACATTTTTCGTCTCAAGAAATTCAATGTCATTGAAATTGAAATAAATATATTTCTGTGATTCAACAACGTACGTTGGTTTCTTTGAATTTCTAAATAATAAAAATCATCAATTCTTTTAAAGATTTTTTTATTTGACTTAAAAATTATTGCTTCCTTGTGAAAACTTCGTGGAAGAGGCACTGATGGCGTGACGTAATAATTACAATCAAAATACTTTAGACAATAGAATGTCCACAAAATTAAACTTTTGTTATCTAAGGAGGCTCAATGCTATTTAAACAAGTAATTAAATATTTACAATATTATTTTTTTGAGTCTCCACAAACACCGTGGATTATTGAAATTGAACTTCAGACATTCGATATAGAACTTCGATATAGCAACGGATTGAAGATGGTGGCTGCATAATTCTTCAAAACAAAAGTCTCCAATATTTGTTTAGCTTCTAAAGTGCTCATATTGAAGATCGCGATAAGCGAATCGTTGTGAGCCCGCCGTGGACGGAGCACCGACGCCTAGACGTCCCGAGCGGAACTGGGGGCGGATTCTGCGGGACCGTCGGGGGTCCTGCACTCTAGTGGCATTTTAGACGCGTCTTTGATACAGCAACGAATTAAGGTAGTAAAGGCGTAATTATTCAAAAGTAAGCCGCAAGAAAACGTTTAGCTTTTAAAGTCCTCATAACGAAGTGTAGGAACAAGTGAATCCTTGTAACTTGGCCATGGACGGGGCATCGATGCCTGCCTAGCCAGCACCCCGAGCGACTCCGGAGGGGGGAGGCGGATCCTGTGCGGGGGGCGGGGGCCCTGTACCCTGGCGGCATCCGGCCATCTGCGCGGGCGGGTCCAGTGGCTGCGCGCGGGGGCGGCTGACCAGTGGGGCGCGCTCCCACCGCCGCGCCCTCCGACATGCTCTCGGGGGCCTCTAACAACAGCGCGCGGCGTGTGGGGGCGTGTGCGAGCCGCAGGAGAGCGGATTTTCCCAGCCCTCGCCAGCGGGAGGGGAGGGGAGGGGAGCAAAATTGGTTCAATGGCTGCACGGGGCGAGCGAACGGTCACTGCCGGGGCTCAAATAAATGGAGCACACTTTCCATTAAGTGAACAAAGATCTACTGCGATGTAAGATGCATTCATAGAGAAGAAGCTGTTAAAATCTTTATTAAAATAGAGTTATGGATGAACTACCTTATAATCTAACCTACACATAAAAATTAAAGAAAATGCATAAAGTTCAGAAAACCTTACGATGATAATATAAAGTAAATTTTTTTTGAGTATTTGATTACCAAACAACTGTTTGAAACAAAGTAGTTTGTTCTGTTTCGTTTTTGTCTGTTTATTAATACATAAAGAATTGGAACGAGATTTTAAATAATGTTAAATTCTTCAATTCTTCGATTTTATTTTAAATAATGTTAAATTCTTTGATTTTCTTTTATTTTAATTTTTTCAATAGTTATGTACCTTTGATTTTTTTTTACTTTAACGTATTTATACGATAACTTTCATTAACTATCGAAAGATTTTCAGCAAAAACTTACATTGGGCGAAGATTCACGTGATAATATTAAATACATTATGAATTTTTAAAAATTTGAATAAAACTTATTACATATTTTACAAAAAGATTCTTTTTCAACACGCCGAGATAGAAATTCTTTGCAGTAAAATATACCGTTTATCTGAATTGAAAATATCAATAGTTATTTGTAAAGTTTCATATTCAATTTTAACCATGCTATGTAAAAGGAGTGATAAAAGAATAATTTGACGATAGTGATGATATGAGGATAATAAGGTATGACGTTAATTTAGATATAGAGATTTATGCATTTCTTGTAAGGAAAACGAAAACCTTTTCATAACCGTAAAGAACCAACCAGCTCGTTTTTCCTCGTACATTCATGTTCCACGATTCCCCTCGATAAGAGAACCTTTCTGTGTAAGCGAGCCTCCTCACGCGGTGACCGCAGATGATTGCAAGGGGCGGGAATCGCGTTCGAAGGCCCAGCGGGACGGGGCGAGGCGCGGCGAGCAGTCCCCAAACGGCCGCGAGGTCTGTCGCAGCACGACACCGGACGTCGGTGAGGGGCCCGACGGAAGTGGATGATGTAAGGGAGCCCTGCCGTCACACCCCCGGCGCCCACGCCCCCGCGGCGACACAAATACGGGCGATTTACGAGCAGCAGCTGCTCCGAGAGGCGGTCACCGCTGTCCTCCCGCGCGCCTGACGATGCGCATGCGACTGCGACCCGGGAGAGGGCCTCGAATTTTACGGTCCGTTTCCTGGAACACGGTTCTTTCTGGGTTTTGGAATTTCATGTGCGAAGAACTGAAATGGCTTCTTGGAAATTTTCGAACTCTTCAAAAGCTTTGAAATACGGCGACTGAATAAAATCATTCACAATTTATTCAAGAAAGAAACAATTTTATTTTATATACTGTATTTATCAAATTTGGTTCATTTATGTTGTATAAAAGTTTACAAATATTTTAAAATTGACCCTTTTCAGTTTAATTACTCTGCTTCACTCTTCGAAATGATACAGTACGCAATGCAGTAAGTTAACTAATATTATTTTAAACTGGAGCCTACAATATTAAACTGCATGTTCATATTCATTTCTCATACAGGGATTCTCATTAAGGGATTTTTGCGTGGTTTTTAACATGATAAAACAACAATATAAAACATTAAATAAAAGTCCATAAATCAAAAGTTATAAAAACTGTGTTCACTGCAATGCGTAGTAGTGGAACTTCAATTCAGTAGCGACCCAGGCAATTGCGAGGCGGCGCGGGAGACGCCGACGGGCGAACAGGAGAGGAGCTCTCGCTGCCGCGGGGCAGGAAGGAGGGGCAAGGCGGGGCGGGGCGCAGGGGAGGTCAGAGTCCGCGGGCGGGGGGCGGTGAACGGGGCGAGCAGCCCACTGCGCAATTAATCACGGACGAATTGAGTCCGCATCTGCCGGCCGGCACCTCGCGGGCGCTGCCGCCGCCGATGGCCAGATACGAAGTCCGGATATCTCTCTCGGGAGGCCGCTACGCCAGCAAAGCCAACGTTCCCACGTGGCGGAACGGACCCTCCCGCGCACGCCCCCGCACGCCCCCGCACGTCCCGCGCGCACGCTCCGTGCCCCTATCGCCTGCGCCAGTCGCACTTCACTGCGCAGGCGCCGACGTCACTGCGCGCCGCGCTGGGGGTTGGTTTCCGATACGATGCACCGGGATTCTGACCCGACCTTCTCGGGTGGCGGCATCTTTACTCTGGAGATAAATTGCTTTATTCTACTCTTAAGGTCAAATACGTGAATGCTTTTCACGTTTTGCGGACCGACATAGAGGGGGGAAACAATCAGTTGGTGTGATATTCGATATGGCGTCTGTTGGAGGCTCTAACATATCTTTAGCTGTTTAAAATTCTAAAATTAATGAGAGATATTTATTACATTCATGTAGATACATGTGATGCAAATCCACATTTAAGGTATTGAAAGGTTGTTCTATGTCGAGAACAAGGTGTAGGTTTCGCTTTGAATCGCCCTTCTCATTGCAAAACAATTTTCACTCGATGCAATGAAGACATCACACACGGCACACGTTCAAAACACTCAAATTCAAGCATACGAAATGAACCTACAATTTTCAAGAGTTATTTCATGCAAATTCATGATCTTCCTCCGATCAAAAGAATTCATTATATTCAAATGTTATACAATTACCAGAAACCAGTCGTCCAAACGCATGAGAAAATGGTGGCGAAACGAGTAACTCACCCGCATCAAACGGGCCCAGCACGCAGGATTCCCTGATTATCAAGTCGCAATCAACGCATGATCACGATTTTCGAGCGATCTTTAATTCAAAAGGAGGGAAGGCGATGCGCACGCCATGCGGGACGCGAGCGCCGGGGCCCGCCAGGCGGAGCGCCGAGGCATCGCCAGCGCTGCTAGCGCCGCTGGCCGAGGTGGCTGGAGCAGAGCAGGGGGCGTGTCGGCGCGCTTCGGCGGACGTCTCTATTCTCGTAATTACAGCGAAGACGGGATCCCTGGCCTATCGCGGCGCCTGCTTCCCCACTCGTGCGGCGATAATGTCTGATATTACACGTCCGATAAAAGAGGGGCGGCCGGCTCCCGCGGTCCACGCCGGACCGCGCCTGGCCGCCGCAACCTACCCCCACTCCGCACTCCCGCGAGCGCCAGGCTTAAATAAGTGATCAACTCGTTTAATATTTTTTGCGTCGATCATTCAAACAACTGCCGGCACTAAATGAAGGATATAAACGCGGCGAGAAAAAAATAAAAAGGTTAATTGGTATTATTATTTACGGGTAGCCGTCCGGGCACAAATTGCCGCTGGGAGCAAGACGCAAGACGTGGAAGTGGAATTACGCCCTGTTTATGTGAATCACAACTCCTAATTCATCTAATCGTCGTTACCTTGAAGAGAGGGGGCGATATATTATGTGTTATTTTAAATGTTTTGGAGTCGATACATTACTTGTCGAACTGATGACAGTCTGATGCAAAGGGAAGGGGGAATTAAGGTTGTGTATGATGCGAGTGACATTCTTGAATAAATAAGCCAGATGACGCGTTTCATGCTCCGCATTACATCAAAGACATTTTTTTGTTGGATCAAAAACGATTTTTTCGTTTTACTGCAGTGACATGCATCTCGTTAATATTTTGACCAATACATAATGTAAATGAAGAGAGTATGTAACCACTTCGACCATTAGAAAATATGTCAAATTTAAAATAAATTGGAAAAGGAACGAAATACATTGATGAATAATTTAGGACAATATAAAATGTACGTTATAAGAAAATTTTAATGATAAGTAAGTATTTCATTCTTAGCGTTTCTGAAGTGTACAAGAAGTTTCTTTTCGACAATATTCACTTTATTTCGATTTACTTGACAATCATTTAAATGAAAACTCATGACTTCTATGTGGCCTGTTAGACTTGTTCCTTCCTCCATAGAAAACAAACAAAACACTTCTCCGTGACAGTTTTCAAAAACACCAGACATTCTGGACCTCCACTTTCACACACACGCCATCCGTCCGCCCTATTCTCGAGGTCTCCATTCAGCGGGCGGCGACAGGGCGCGGGCGGGCCCGACCGACCCCGGGGCGGAGGGTGTGGATGCGGCCAACCCCGCCGCGAGCGCTGCTTCTGCCCCGGGGCGGCACAAAGCGGAGCGGCGGGGGCGGCGGCAAGAAAGAGATGTTGGCCGCGGGGGCGGGACGTCGGACATAAATAACCCCGCGAGCGGCGAAGCCGGCGGCCGACGCGTCGGGGGCGGCGGGGCGCGTTCACCCCCACCCCCACCCTCTCCGACCCCGCGAGCCCGGCCCTCGCTCCGATAAGGCGCTGCCGGATGTATTTTTAAAACGAGTATATTTAGCGCTCATGCCCTCCCCCGGAAAGAGGAGTAGCTCTTCATTTTCTTCCCATTTCCTGAGCGTCAGATGGCTCCAGCGATAGAGATGGCGAGCGCGTGACCACTGTCTTCGCGAAAAATGAGAAAGCGACCTGAAACAAAGCGATTCGTGTGGCTACTAGGAAGCGGTTGTTGGAACACTTCAGACTCCAATCGCAGAATCGAAAAGAACGAGGAAATACGGTATAGCTGTTTCGAAGAAGAAGAATTCGACCGCAAAATTGAGGAACGATGAAAAAATACGGGTAGAAAGGCAAAATAAATTCAACTTAACAGTAATTCTATAAAAAGAAAACGGATGAATTTCTTAGTGTGTGTGATGTGTTGAATATCGTGTTTGAAAAGAGATACAATTGCTGCAAAATTCAGAAGCACTATCGAAATTTTTAATGTCAATAATAGTGGAATTCAGCGAGTAAGTAAACCCAAACTGATCAGGATAATCCTCAGAATTTGTTTTTAATTATTTATTTTCATAATTTATTTAGAATTAGGAGAATTTCACATAAACTCAGACCGTCAGCATAACTTCATTGTTAATAATAACATAGGCTTCCTATCGCCAGCGCTTGGAATCCAAACGCATCCACCGCAAACACTCAAGACAAAAAATTCGTCCTATTACCGTCGCCATCTACCATAGCAAGAATAACAATGAGAAATCACCCAGTCCAATTTACGTTCCCTAATGGAATTAGAGTAAACCGGCGAAGGCGAGGATGTTGACCCCTCGTACAGTTGCCTGGCGACCAGGTGGCGCGTCGGCGTCGCAGGCGGCGGCGGCTGCGCGAACGTGCCAGAAACGAGGAATTACTTGCCTCTTACGGTCGCACGCCCTCTGCGCCGCCCCGCGCCGCGTCCTCACCCGTCACCCGCGCAAAAAGCCTCGCGGGCGAAATGTTTGCCGAGGAAGCGGCGGCGCCGCGCCGCGTTCCGCGCCCATGCGCCCAGAAATTGCTCAATCGCCGCTTGGTCGCCCGCCCACGCGCTTTCTCGCTTCCACCGCCCGCGACCCCGCCACCGGTCCTCGCCTCCGCGACCCCGCCCTCACAGCCCCCGACTCCACCGCCCGTCCCCGGCCCCGCCAACCCGCCTACAGTTGTCTCTCGTCCCCACCCTTACAGCCCTCGCCCCGCCACGGCTCCGCGACCCCGCCCGCGTTCGTCTTTCTCCTCCTTCACAGCCCCAGTCCCCGCCACCGGTTCCCAGCCCCACACCTCACCCGCGCAAGCCTATCTTCCCCGCTCTCACAGCCCCGTCCCCGCCACCGGTCACCGGCCCTGCGAACCCGCCCGCGTTTGCTTCTCTTCCCCGTCATCACACCCTCCGTTCTCGTCACCGATCCCCGCCCCATGTCTCCACCCGCGCCCGCTTCCCTCACCCCGCTTTCTTCGCCACATTCCATCACCACATCCCCGCCCCTGGTCCCCGGTCCTACGACTCCGCCTGCATCTGTCTCATACGCTCCAAACCCACCATCCGTACCACCCCTCCGTTCCCTTCCCCAAGGCCCCACAACCCTGCCCGCGCCATCACCCTCGCTCCACCGTTTCCACAAGCCCCTTCTTCGCCTCCGGTCCCCGACCCCGGCTCCACCCACGTGCGCCTCCTTCATCCTGCGGCCCCCGCTTCTTTCTCCCCGCCTTCAAGTATCCGCTCCTGTTCCCCGTCCCCGCGACCCCGCCTAACTCGCCCCGCATCACAACCCCGCCCACCGCCTTTACAACGCTCTGCTTGCGGACAATAATTGAATTAAGCCGCAATTGTCGCGGCCGGAGGCGCGTCGAGCGCGGGGGAAGCCAGGCGTTTTCAGAAACCCGCGCGTTTTCAACGCGGCCGCCGCCGCCGCTGCTTTTTTTTTTTTGTCTCGGCGCCGGGGCGAGAACAAAAGACGGCGGAGGCGTTCGCGACGTCGCGCGGCCGGGGACATTGTAGGAGCGGGAGGGCAAAGGTGGGGGAAGCGGAGGGGAAGAGACGGCGACGGCAGCGGTGGGTGTATTGGGGAATGAAGGGAGTTGCGACGTGGAATACGGATTTACTCGTATATGTCGGGAATGGAGGCCGCGCGGTCAGTAATGGTGACGCAAGTAGTAGTGAAGAAGTGGAGGAGAATCGGGGCTGAAAATGATGTGAAAGAAGCATCGATGGGGGAGCCGTCGTGGCGATGGCAGCGGCCCGACCAGAGTCGATGTCTGGGCTGGTGGTGGGTGGAGGGCGAGGGAGAGGACATTAGCCGGCGCAGCCGCCCGAAGCTCCGAGCGTCCCCTTTCCTGCGCCAGATCGCCGCCGGGATAAGACCACGTGGTAGAGGGCTGGTAATTACACGTGCTGAGCGGTAAGAAGACACGTGTCCGCCTACTCCGCAGACACGCCGGAACTGTCTTGTCAGTTGCGACCGAGTGCAGTGACAAGTGGTGGTGCGTAAGTTTTAGGACCTGTGGGAAAGCTCTTTGTTATATAAATTCATAAAATTATACACGTAAATACTTGCTCATTTGGGCACAACCGTGTTTGATTATTTGGAGGGTATAAATTGCAATTTTAAGCAGTAATAATTTCATATATTGCATGTGTAGATAATGTAGGGTTTTAGCTATCGTAACTGAAACAATGTACTACACACAACTCAATGAAACAAGGGTTCGACGTCCTACAAACTTGCAACAATCCTTAGCAACACGCTTACGTAAATCATGCCCGTAAAACACTCGACAGAATGTTGAATTGATAAGATCAAGATGGAGTGATGTGGACTCACGTCATACATTTCCACTCCATTCCACTACGGAAACAGTAGTGCGACATGGCGAAACTACATATATTACGGTTGGGTTATGTCAGATTTGCGATAACCAAATACAATTCAGTATGTCACTTCGTAACGTCATTTTTCAAACCGGGAGTGCGCATAATGGCGAATCATTCGCGCTTTGATACTTCTTTGCAATGAACATCCGATGTAGACAGTGGAGTATGAGTTATCAGCCGCATCCATCTAAATTATAGACCTGGTCGCATTCCTCCCTCCTCGCTGTATGCGGGAGCACGTAAGGGCCCGGGAGAGGTATTGTGCGCAGGCAAAGAAGGCAGCAACGCGTGGCGCGGGGCGGGGCGGGGCGGGGTGGGGCAGGCGGTCAGGCGGAGGCTGTCCATGGCCCCCACTTGCGCACAAAGCGGCAGTGCCAGCGCCCGAGCGGCCGCTTCGGAAACGCCGCGCGGCGTTGTGCAATGGTCTGACCGCCTCTGGCCTCCTCGTCCGTTTAGACCCCCGCCTTTCTAGACGGTTCCATTCTTCCCTTCTATGAGCTTGGCTTCGTAGGGCCTAATCGTGGAAATGGCGTACCAAGTGTGTGTTTCTGTCGTTCAAATGTTTATAAATGTAATGATTAATATTTTGATTTGTTGGTTAATAATTTTGAGCACGTGAACTGCGATAGTCATTATTCCCGTCAGTGTAGGGAATATTTTTATGCCTGGAGCTCCTCTGTGTCGATCTATTTGTACGCCAATGTTCCTCCTCTGCTGGATGGCGAGATCCGGCGCCATCTACACGTTGGCTTGCGGGGTAATTCTCCCTCCAAGACACCGCCTCGTCAGGAGAAGCTCTAGACACCCGACTGGTGTTCCGTGTGTGGTAGTGTAGTGCGCGCGCGCGCGTGTTTGTGTGTAGCTAAGAGCAGAGTATAGGACAAGGAAGTTAAAAGAAAGATCGCGCGAACATTGTTTGTTAGGGTACTGTTCCGGCATTCGCCTGGAATATATCGAAGAAAGCACGATACGAGCAGACTTCCCCTTCAGTCAGAGGCTATCTCGCAAGTGTCGAAAATTCACCAGCGATGAAAACACCTTGGGATCGCCAGTCTAAAGCCTCCAGCTCAGAGTCTCTGCCGAGTCAGAGATAATGCCGGCTCTGAGCTAATCTCAGCCGGTAATGATCTAAATAAGTGAATATTTTTAGAGATACCTGCATTATTTTATCAATTTGTATTGTTATGTCGACACCGACCTGGATGGCCGTGGAGGCTAGCGCCGATTCAGCGCCTCGGTCGGGAGGATCGCGGTTTCGAGTCCCGCAATGGGCAGGGTTGTTTCTCCCTTGCCTTTCATGTAAGTGTGTTGTCGCGGAAGGCGTTGAGAGTCTGACGACCGCAGACCGAGGAGCCCGCAAGTGTGTCAGGTTTGTGTCCCCATGAGGGACATAGAGGGTACCGGCGCGGATAGTCGAAATCGTAATACTCTGATGCTAGAAAAAGTCTCCGGAAAAAATTCTGTTATGTTCTGTTATGTCGACAATAATACAATGTTATAGCTTTGTGGTCATGCGCTATTAACTCCTTTTTGCCTCATAGAAAAATAAGTCGCTAGTTCGAATCTAGAAGTAGGGTTAAGCTTAACTAGATCACTTCACCATTCTTACCTCCTAAAATTTTCTTAGCAATATTTTCTTGTGAAGGAAGAAAAAACTTTCTCAAGTAAATGAATCTCAGCACATTGGTGCAATGAACTCAAAATAGTCGTAAAACGCAATCTTTTTCACTACTTACTTGACCATAAAGTTACTCGCATAAAGTTACTCGATTTCACGCTTTAGAATACTTCATGTATTAGGTCTTTTATTACTTTGTATCTCATTATTTCTAATATTATACCTAAATTTCGTCGACTCTTGTAGCTCTGTTAATGCCTGCGAGCTAAGAGATTATTCACCTCCAAGAAGTCAATTCCCCTCGGCCGGCGCTCCGGGCACAGATGCGGTGGCTCCCGCGCTCGCCCCACGCCCGCGGCCGGTGGGCGGCGTTGCGTCCGCTTTGTCGCCTTTGTGGGAGCATTGAGAGGCGCTCGCCCGCCGGAGCCTGCAGCGCCCGCGCCTGCGTCGCCCGCAGGTCGCCCCGCCCCATTCTCCGAGTGCACCGCCCGCGGCGCGGCTAACGAACCACGTGTTGCTGGCGGCGACGCCGCGGCCCCCAGCCACTCGCCCCGGTTTTCTGGTTGCGCTTCAGGACGGGGATGTACAGAATGCTCTGGGATGTGCGAGCAGAGAGATACGAACATTTAGTTAATGCCTTATTTTACGTGGCGAGACTCAGGCCATCAGGCCCGCTCTTCCGTCTAACCACGCAAATTTCGCTACGCTCCTTTCACCACCTATCGGGGAAAGGAGGTATTATCTTGGGCGACGAAACAGGCGGATCTCAATTTTGCTCAGATGCTTCTTTTAGGCTTGAGGATCTTTTACATGCAGTAAATCTACTACATGGCACAGCCGGCTTTACTTCCCCTCCGAAGGAAGGCGTACGAAGGATTTTTTCGCCCTTAAAAATCCACGGCTTCGATCGGGTTTGAACCGCAAACTCGGATACACCAGTCTGGTACGCTGACCGTTATACCACCGAATCCGTCAGTATTGAAATGTATTCAATAAATGATTTTATATTGTTTATTGGCTGTTTAACTATATTTATATCTGGTTTGGGTGCTAGTTTTGAGTTTGATTTAAAAAGGATTATTGCTTTATCAAGTCAATTAGGCCTTATAATAAGAACTATTGGATGGGGTTATTATGATGTAGCTTCTTTTCATTTGTTAACACAGGCATTATTTAAAACGCAAAAAGTCACGAAACCAAGCGGTTAACCTTTTACTGCATAATTTTTTGTTTCAAAAAATATATATTTGATGTATTTTGTTCAAAAGAGTATGGGAAAAATATTTTAAAAAATCTAAAATATCATTTGCTTCAGAAAATTAAAAAAGAATTATTGATTCAAATATGATGCATAATGCACCAGAGGCAAGAGTTGAAAGTGCACGTCTGTCTTAAGCAAAAACACAGGAACGTTTAACGTGAGAAACAGTTGCAGTGATAGCGAGAAAACGACATTTAATGAAAACAACTGCAGGATATTTTGTATGTTATTACAATGCTTAGTCATGCTGAAATGAAGACATTAGAACCAAACTTTCATCCCTGAGATAAAATCATTCGAGAGATTGATGATTTTAACGTGACTGTCGAATTTAGAGAAATTATTTATGATACATTGATCAGTATTAATTTGTTATGATACATTATTAAGCCGCGTGTAAGTGTTTTGTTTTGCTACTGGGTCTTGAACAAAGTAGGTAAATTGATTGTAATAAGGCAAGGTAATACGCAGACGATATTATATATATATATATATATATATATATATATATATATATATATATATATATATATATATATATATATATATATATATATATATATATATAATCTGACATTATTTATTTTCCAACTCTTTTTAACAATCAATAAACATATGGTTCAGATATTGCACATTCAAAATAATAATTTATTCAAAAACGACAAATACACAGCTATTAAATAATGATTTTTCTTGCTGTTGTTTACAAGGGAAGTAACTAATAGGAATATATTTGTGAATGAATTCATTATTAACAAACTGCATTATGTAATTAATCTCATGGAATATTACCAGAGAAGAGCAAAATAAGGTATGGAGGGTTCTGATTCCCCAGACACGTTAGGTCACCTCCAACCAGCACTGCGTAATCCATTATCCTTTCATGAATCGCCAAAGCCGTTGCCTATAAATCATCCAACAGCACAAGTCTTTTATTCATGGTCCATATCCGGTCAGTGTGTGCCAGCGCCATCCCCCAACGCACATATATGTAAGTGGTCTAGTGACACAATTCTCAGGTCAGGATCAAGGGCGGTACTACAATCTAACGGGGCATACAAATAAATGAACCAGGGGATTACCGAAACAAACATATTTCTGTATTTTATTTCTTGATAATGTGACTTTAAATGTCAAACATTTATATTTTACAAGTGACTTTAAAATCTAAAATACTGGCAGAACATTAAATAAAGTTAAATATTTTTTTGTGTCCTTCAAGAAGAAAATGAGGTTCGGCAATTGCATAGAGGTGAAAAAGTGTTCACGAGATTATAAACAAACCTGCGAAGGCAATTTGCAATTCTATTACTTTGAAAGTTTTTTAAGGACAAAAAATGACATGTGATGAAAACAGATTGCTAATAATACAGATTGCTCCTCTGAAAATAAACCTTATAAAACATGCCTGGAATGATAAACCACTTGATCTAGTTTTTCTAAGCCAAATTTTATGACAAATGTCTTATATTTGTGTTTTTAAAATTATCAACGAATTTTTTCCAACGATTTCTGTATGTTATCATTGAAATCTAACATTCATATCGTGTATTTTTTCCCAAAATTTTCACACGTACTTATAAAATTGAATTATTATTGAAAAATATTATTAGAGTCAATCAGTTATTATTATTATTATTATTATTATTAATATTATTACGAAAGTGGCGAAGTGAAATAGTATTAGAAAAAAGTAGTTCGTGCAGAAACAAAAACCCATTAAGACGATTTAATGTGTGTGGAACGGAATTAGTTACAATCACCATAATGTAATATCGACAAAACTTTGCGCATTCTCTTACATAATGTTTTATATTTTCAAAACACGAATAGCAGGAAATATTATTCGCTAGAAGTTTGTGATTTTTCCTCGTCTATGACATTTAGTTAGACATTTATTATATTCTTTGATTATGGTTAATAAGCTGATAAGTCATTAAAACTTAATTTTATAGGAAATCAAAAACAGCTATCAACTGATGGTGTAAATCAGGAATTAATGATATTCAAACGCAGTCTACACCCAAATAGTTTCATTTGATTATGACCTTCGTTTGAATATCATTAATCCCTGATTTACTTCAGTTGAATGTTGTTTTTTGCTCTCCTGTGAAATTAAGTTTTCATGAGTTATCAGCTTATTCATCGGGGCCAAATACATTTAATAGCATTTACTTGCTAGTGACTTGTGAGTAGACTAAGTCATATACACACATGGGTGTAGGCTTAAATATTGTCGTCGTGATAGAAGGGTTAGATAAAACGCAGGAAAGAAACGAGTTCAAGAAACGTGAATTTTAATGACTTGTGTAAGGCATTGCGTAAGCAAAGATCAGTTCAATGTGAAATGAAAAGAAATATATACATTTATGAATGCTGTCAGTATATTATGTGTAACACACACACACACACACACACATATTTTATGGCCACCTTTTTTGTAGTAAGTACGAAAAGTAATGATGTGAAAAACACATTTTCTGCATCAGTAAAAATGCAGTAGAAATAGGTAAACCAGTAAACAACAAACCAAGGAAAGATCTTATGATTAACCTTATTCCTAATGGGTAAAGTAACACCAATATTCACGGAAACAAAGCGGTGATGATAAGAAAGTCTTGTAAAATTTGATACGGTTTAAATTACTCAACATTTGCTAAATGTAAAAATGTAGGTTAATAAGTTTCAGAAAAGGAACACAAGATAAGTCAGCAGTTACTCAAATTAACAATGTATTAAGAGAAATTAAACTTCCATCGGCTGAAAAGACCTATTTTTACCCATTCCAAAGTAAGAGAATATCAACATTTTCTCGCCTTTTCTTTCCAAAACCGGCGTCCTTGCTGTTTTTTCCTACTGCCAGACACAGAAGCTCGCTCTGCGCGAAGCATGGCTCTCGCGACCAGACGCCCGGAGCGGCCACCGCCGCGCCCCATCGGCCGAGCGCAATAACGCGCCCAGATTCCGCCCTCGCCACCGGCCACCCGCTCGCCTCTGACGGGCGCCCAGAGTATTTTTACCAAAATTTCCTCCCCCACGCCCACCGCGGCCCAGCGGCGGCGGCGGAGCGGCCGGCGTGGCCGTTTGACACCGCGAATTCCGGTGGAAATAAACCTGTCAGCGCAGGGGACAAATGTACCGGCTACGAGGGCGTGGACGCTGGGCGCGCGCGGCGTCGGCGGGGGCGGCGGGGGCAGCGACGCGGACAATAGCCGCGTGTTAACGTCACCGCGCCCGTCCTGCATAGTTCATGACTGGCGCCGCCGCCGCCCGCGCGATGAGGGCCCGCTGATGTTGATGATGACGACGCCGCGCCGCAGATGGGGTCCCGATAGCTGCGCCAAAGCCCGGGCGGGGAGTCGAGCTTGTAGGCTGGCGAGCGAAAGGGCGGGCGGGCAAAAGGGCGAGCGGGCGAGACAGCGGGAAAGCAAGAGGGCAGGCGGACAAGAGGGCGAGCGAGCAAGAAGGGCATGCGGGCGAGAGGGCTGGCGGGTGAGAGGGTGGGTGACGGAGAGGGTGGGTGGGCGCGAGATCGGGTGGGCGTGAGAGCGGATGGACGAGAGAGCGTGCGGACAAGAGGGCGAGCGCACGAGAGGACGGGTGGGCGAAAGAGCGGGCAAGCGCGAGGCGGACGGGCAAGAGGACGGACGGGCAAAAGAGCGGACGGGCAAAAGAACGGACGGGCAAGAGGACGGACGGGCAAAAGAGCGGACGGGCAAAAGAACGGACGGGCAAGAGGGCGGGTGGGCGAGAGGATTGGAGGATGAGAGGGTGGGAGGGCGAGAGAGCAGGCGGGTGAGCGGGAGTCGAAGTGGATAGGCGCTTATCGCAAAATGCGGCGAACATCGCCACCAACTACTCTGGGCTGCGCTTTCAAAAATTCACTCTCTGCCGGAGCCCTGGGTCGTTACGGTGCCGAAGGAGTCCCACGGATGAAACATTTACTGGAAGCGCGCGCGTCGGCAGCAATTAGTGCATAAACGCTTCGGTCATTAGCGATCGCGGCTTCCAAAGAGGCAGGGAGGGGGGAGGAAGAGGAGGTGCACTTGAAACAACGCTACTGGTGGACGGAATGAGAAAAATGCCACGGAAACGTTTCAAACCATCGCAACTTTTGTGAAATTGCTTTTCGTCGTACAATCAGAAGTTAGTTTTGAGTGAGATCACATGCAAAATGGGAGAGGGTATTAAGTTTAATGATGCTAGGGATATTGTCCAGAGAAAGGTCAAGATTCAAAGTAAATTCAAAAGCCTCAAGTGGATTTTTGAGAGGGCTGCAATAAGCAGAAAAACTAATATTCTTACTTAAGATTCACAAAACATTTCACAATGATTATTCCAAAGCACTTTATCAATTTTACAATTTCGTTTTTTGCAATTGACAAGTTATTCGAAGTCAGGGCTCTAAACATAACATTATTAGGCTAAATGTAAGTGAAAGAATATTACATCATTAAGATAGGTAATGTAAATTACTGGAAACACATTATTAAATACATTTTATTTTCCCAAACAACTAATCATCACTGATCACTAATCATCACAGCGCGTCTTTAAAACACCCATTTGAATAAAATGAAACTTTAAATGAAATTTAGAAATCGAAAAATCTAGCACAAAACTCCGAAATTTATCTGCAGAGGTCATCTTCAGTGGTCAAAGAGGAAGTGGAGAAGATCTTCACTCTCTACTTTCCCTCGTGTTCCCGGGAGCACTCTACTTTCCCTCCAGAACACCACAATTAAGCAACAGCAGACGCCCCTGCGCGCTCGTATTTGTCACGGGCCGCTCTACGCATCGCCGCGCCAGCACTTCCTCCTTCCTGCACTTCGAGCTGATCGCCGCGCGGATCGAGATACACATCTCGAGATTTGCCTCCTCGTGCGATGGGCGTCTTCGTATTATAACCTGAACAATGCTCGCTAATGGAGCAAGTGTATAAAATCTTCATCCAGAATTGAAAGATTCAGAGTACAAGGGGTATAGGAGTATTTTATGGAAAATTTTGAGTTACGAAAAGGAGTGTAAGGTAAAAAACTCAATTTTATTTCGTGAACAAATGGTATTCCATTGCTCAAACAGTTGCCGCGTTCTAGCGGTGGAAAGAAAGTGTTTTCCTGAGGGTTTTCTATAGTCACTTAACTTTGAACTCAATTTTCTCAAGACTACATTTAGGACACTCGTATCCCTTGTGCTCTAAGCCTCTCATTTCTCTTCAGGATTAAGATTGCAAACGTTAGCCTACCAAAATATTACTGTTTTAATAACTAGCGTGACAGTTAATAAGGGAGTTTAACGTTTTGTTGTGTTATGTATTTTTAATTCCATTTCCTTATTTATGAATCTAAATAAAAATATTGTAAATAAAACGATGAACTTGTGACGAACTGTACATTATCGTTTTAATATTACCTTCATAACAATAAAAATAAACGATTTCGGGAGGTACTGACATTGACAGCTACATTATGTTGCAATCCTCCTTCATTCGTAAGCGACAGCATAAAATTTCGCCTACAGACTTAATAAAGGGCAAACGCTCTTGAAACGATTTTTTCCTGCCCGTGGCCATCCGCTCGCGCCCGCTGGCCGCCGTGACAGCCCTTCGCGCGCTCGCTGCACGTCGCCTCCCAGCGCGCGCTGCACTTCCCGCTGGACGCGTCGCGCCGCGCCGCGCCGCGCGGTGACGAGCGAAAAGCCGCGTCGACCGTTGGACGGACCCACGCACGCACGCGACGCAATTACGCGTGTAACAGGTGTCGCGGGCCGGCAGCGATGACGAGCAAAAACGGCGGCTGCGGCGGCGGTGACAGGGGCGGCGGCGGCGGCGTGGCGGTGGGAAGGGCGTTGGGGTGACAGCGGCAGCGCGGGCGAAGGAGTATGAGCTAGTGCGGGCGGAGTATGAGCTAGTGCGGGACAGGGCGAAAGAGGAAGATGTTACGGTGACGCGCAGATGTGGTAGTAGGTGTGGTGGGAAAGGTAGGGGCGGAGAAAAAGGATCAGTATGTTCGCAAAGGCGAGGGCGATGAGGACGGGAGGGCGCATTCTGAAGCAGGTGATGGCATTAGGAGCGGCGGGAACAGTACGGTATACAGGAATGGTGAAGGAAAAGGGGGTGACAGGAATGGCGGTAACACCGGGGGCGGTGAAGGCAATGGGAAATGGGGGCGATGGGGGCGGTTGAGCATCACAGTCTGGTGGCAGTGGGCGGTGGCCGCGACAGTCGTATGTCTGCGCCGAAGTCCGCCCCCGCCAACGATATCCAGCCAGTTCACGGCAGTGCCTGTCAGCGGTAGGTGACGACTCATCCGCTGTGGTTCCTACCGGTGTGGTGAATTTTAAATTGTCTACACGACAGTTTAGTGGATTTCCTGTCCTGTTAGGAATGTCGTCTGCTTCCAAAATTTGTAAATAATGGAGATGGCTACTTTTAAAACCATTAATTATTAATTAAATGTGAATGTAGTTTGTAAAATATAAATTGTAAGGTTGAAGACATTTGTCAATTCTACTTGAAATTGGACCTTCATACATTGAGAATGACGAAAATTTCTTTGGCTGAATTCAAAATCAGATGACGTATAGAAGCGATTTTATTTTAAAAATTGAAATAGTGACGATATAGGAAAGGTGATCCTAGGGAAAGAATTGTTGCTTTATTTTCGGCTGAGGCAGATAATATCGTTTTTTCTTCTATAATATTTTTATTCTTCATTATTTCTTCAATTATTTCTTGAAAATGACTCTTATTAATATTAAATTAATTATTTTGAAAATATTTTGTTTGCATTTATATATTTTTGTTTAAACATATATTTTGTGTCAGTTTTCAGTTTTCATTTATTTATAATAACCTTATATAATATTATCTTCAAGAGTCAATGACTCTACGCTGATATTGACAAATATTTAAAAGATAATAATAGTTCCGGTTGAAGATTTTTTCTCAAGAAATCATGACACAAAGAAGAAATAAACCAACGAGGGATAAGAAGGATTTCGAAAATTGATCTTTCGAATAATAGTTCACTGAATTGTGTTCTCTTTGGAATTTTCAATACCAACTTAGCCATTTCATTATTCGCTCAAATGACACCGAAAGTTTCACCGCACTCAAATGAGGCACCAGTTAATTTCATTCGGGACACGTGCAAGCTTAATGCGGCTGTTCTCCGGCTGCCAGTTTGCAGCCAATGAGTGCAGGAGGCGCCGAGAACAATGCGTCGCGATTGGATATTCTCCCGCGACGCCACCAACGTGCGTCGCTTGCGATTATGGGCATTCGCGCGTACATCGGCCAACGAGCGATAGCCATCGGCGAAGTGGCCATGGAACGTTGCACATTCCAGTGGGATTCCCAGAACGGACATGACCGGCAGCGCGAATGTCCACTCACCTCTATGCAGTCAGCAAAAAACGAAAACTCTTATGAATGTAATGAGACTCGTTTCATGGCAACAGCCGTAGAGGGTCAAATTCCATTTGTTGTATCAAACCACTAGTTTGTTCAAAAAGTTGGCATACTTTCGAGAACAAAATGTTACAACACGAGTAAAACTGCTACTACCTCTTATGTATTAAGCGCACCGATTATGGTGACTTTGATGGCTGAACTCACAACAGACAGATCTTGTAGAGTAAACCAATGATGATGAAGGAGCATATGAAAAACAAAGCACATTCTGATGAATAAGTTTGATGTGTTATTGCAAATACTACTGCTGCAAAGAATCAGATTGAAAATTTTACAATGACAGTGCTTACGGAGACAAAGTTGATGGTCAAGTAAAATTATATATCCATGGTGGCAGGGACAATAATCGAAAAAATCATAGAATAATTAATAGTTGGATAGAATATAATTTCCTGAGAACGTTGACTAATATTTTCAATATAATCATTATATACTTCCGTATGTTAAGAAATAATTCCATATATTAATAATTCAGTCAATTCAAGTAATTTCAACATTTCTCAGCTTCGTACACTTTATGTGAAAGTTAATTTAATTAAATTAATTTTATTCCTTCTCTTTGTAGCATTTGTAATAACAAAATTTTCTTATTTCATATTTTCTCGTAATTCAAAATTTTCTTGTCCCTGAAGATGACCGCAATGAGGGTGAAATAGATTCACACCGATAATTCCTCTTTTACAAAAAAATCACTTCTATCTGTGAACATTTGGCTTCCGATTCGCCGCATCCTCCCGACACGTCACGGGCAGACGAGGAAAACGAGCCGGCCGCCCCCGGCGCCAAGGCCGCGGGCGGCGCGCGGCGCGGCGGGCGCATCATTTCCGAATTAGCGCTCTCGGGACGCGCGCTTTTGTTCGCTGGATGCCTCGCAGCGCGGCCGCGCCGCGCCGCTCGCGTCGCCGCGCTGTACTCCCGCGCAGAGCCGGCCTGGGTATTATCCGCGCACGTTTTCTTGAGCCCTCGCTTCGCTTGATGCTATAGGAGTGGGGAGTTTGGTTATTTTGTCGACAGGAATATTGCATTAAACCTGTAGCTCATTTTTCCACTGAAAATAGATTCTATTACACGGGAACGTATATTTCTGGTTATCAGATTTTTGTCTACCGCACTCGTTGCTGTCATTTAATTCAACTAATGTTGGCACAGGAGTGGGCGTAGGTATTTCGGAGCTCAAGAAAACGTGCGTGTATAATATCCGAGGAAGCAGAGTCGTGGCACTGTCTCCTAGAGTTACACGAACTCCAGTAAACTGTAAAAGGTGGTGGTCGTGGCTGCCTCGGTTCGGTACGTGTCCAACCCTCTGTGAGGATGTTTGTGTACGTGTTCGTAGGTTTACCCATATGTGTGTTACTGAAGTCTGTGACATCATTTCCTTGCAATTGGTAATTGTTTCAACTAGCCTTGTTCGACTGCAGACATTACGTGAAAAAAAAATTGCAGGTAGCGTTAAGTTAGGAATAAACGGAGTTTTTGCACCAAAAAAATGAGGAGTCTTCGTTGCATTTCTGCATAAGTATTTTGGGCTATTAAGGGAAAATAGAGCTTAATGGTTATCATAAGCACTTTTCTTCAGATTTGTATTAAACAAAATATTTTTATATAGCTGAAGAAATGTCAATGAGTAATTATTCTGTGATGTATTGGTGTTCAGTTACCGGAAATTGAAATATTTTGTTGTGAGAGTTTTACAATTAAAAAAATCCATTCACTTAATTTTCGAATTAGCCAATATAATCGTATTTCTTGCTGGTTCTTAAAGAATAAAACGATTTGTTAAATAAAAGAAAGCTTCATTTCTATGATCTGGCAAGACTTGTGATTTTTTGTGTGTGTTTATATTTCAAGTTAGAATGAAGAAGAATGAATGAATGAATTTTGGATGGTGCCAGAATCTGACAGTTGTAAGAGAAATCGCTTGCAACAGCACAGACCTATTTGATGCAACTGGTTTCGACACAAATGCTGAAATCATGAGTCAGAGTTTATTCCTCTAAAATTGAAGAATGCTGTCAGAATCTCTTGGTTTCTTAAAATTTTAACCTTACCAAATGAATGTGTGTTTGTTTAATTCCTCTCTGCGCTGCTTCTAGAAATGTACGATATACGTCTAGAAAATTATAAACTTAGTTCATTATATTGATCATTTTTAATTGTTATTACATGGGTGATGAACATACTATTTGATCCGAGATGAAAGTATGCGAAAGAAATTTCAAAAATCACGGTCGAGGTTAACATTCCTGAAAGCTCATTTCAAAAACATTAAACAACTTACAGTAAGAAATTAAGAAATTAGATGACAAATAAAAAGAATCTGATTGCTTCATTGTAAAGTTTCAGACATCACAGCTAATGTCAGTTCTTCGCGGCTCCAATTCACGTTTCGAGGCGACGCATTTACAAAAGAGAAACCCCGCGCGCCTGTCATTACGTGATCCGTCAGTCCTTCATTTCGTCCCCGCCGACCCCGGGGGCGCGTGGAACGTAGATTAACGGGTTCACACGGCGGCGGGCAACGAGGAAGCGCGGGCAGCGACGCGGGGCGGGCGCGGGCGCGGCCGCGGGCACAGCCGCGTGGGCGGACACCGCGCGCCACGCCTCCATTATAATAACCACAATAATTAAAACAATCGGGGCGCGCATGCTAATGAGGGCGGCTACCTCGCTAATTACGGCCTTCCCGTAATGAAGCGGTGGCGACGGCGGGAAGCGGCGATGTCTTATTTACGAGCGTGTGATGCGCGGCGCGATACGGCGCCGGAGCTGTAAGCGCGGTTTTCGTCGCCACCGCGCCGGGGGACGCGAGGCGGGGGCGGAGATGGGACACGCCCCCCGCCAAACGCCCCTTCCCCAGCCGCCTGGCTAATTGCGAAGGTGCGTGCGCCCCCGTTGTGGATGCTCCCGTGGGAACGAACGCGCGCCTTCCGTTCGCGACGAAGGTGCCGCCGCGGCGCTGGTTATGCGCTTTCGTAGCAGGGTGTGATCGACTATTCACAGCGGCTAATGATCTGCACTTATTGTGGTTTTATCTGGGTAATGAGAGATTGCGGCACGCGAGGGAAGCCTTAGACGTGCGTTGCGATATCGTGTGATGTTCATTTACGGGCTTAATGGTGGTGCCATGCGATGGTGTCTGTCTTATGGTCAATTGAACAAATGAGTCTATAAGACATAAGCAATCGATGAATTTGAGAATTGAAGGTCCTGAGAAATTACATTCATGGTAATGAGAACATTAACTTGAAGGGAAATCAATGCTTTTCAAGGAAGTTTAATTCATTATAGATTTCAAATATTCTGTGTCCAAGTTACGACCAAATACAAATTGTTAAAAGATAGAAATGGTAATAAATACATCAGCTTTAAGATCGATGTTCTATTATTCCGCAGTAAATATCACAAACATATAAATTCTGATTGGATAAAATTTCTTAATTAGAAATATACACCGTGCGACATATTTATGATACACAAAATTAAATTAATTAATTAAACGGAAATAAATGGCAGATATCTCATTGTAGCAATTATAGTATTAACACGGAAAAAATGTATAAGTATGATTTGGGGATATTTTGAGGAAATGTTTCCTATAATGAAGGCTATTAATTTTTTTCTTCATTAAACGACAATTTTATTTATTTAGATCTTCAGAAAATATTAAAGATCACATGTATCATAATCATATAATCATGCTATCATAAATTTATATCATTCTATAATGTATCCGTTGAGTGATTTTTATTCATAGTTTTTCCTATTATATGCTTTTTGTTTTTATGCATTTACCGTCAAGGTACTTCCTAAAACGGGAGGTTCATACTTTATCGTCCAATGCTACAGTATGAAACTGGAAACAATGATTATTACTGGAGATTGAAGGGGTGCAACATTTAATGTTTCACTCCATTCTAATAAACTGCGATTCAGGTTCGAAAATAGATATACAGCTGCAATTACGCATATTATTGTATTAATTGCTTTCTATCAATTTCTGGTTTCTTCTTCTCTTCCTCTCTTCTTCTTCTTCTTCTTCTTACCCTGATGCCTTTGAGCGTCGGGTCAATGTCTTGTTTAGGAAAAATATTTTCATAGTTTGATTGATTGATTTTTTCGTGTTTCCGGGCGCGTCAACTACTTCGGTCATTAGTCCCGTTAGTGTAGTGCATGTTTTTCTCGGGAGATGGCAGTGATCTTCCCCCGCTGGATGGGGAGATCCGGCGCCGACCTACCATCGGCTAGTGGGGCTTCCCCCTAACCTGGACTCTCCCACCAGTGGGGCACCGCCCCAGCCGGGACAAGCTCTAAGCTCCCGACCGGTCTCCCGAAATATGTGGTAGTGTAGTGCATGTTAGTGTAAGTGTGTGTGTAAGGGGAGAGTATAGGACAAGGAAGAGGAAGGACAGATCGCGCGCGGTTATTTTCATAGTAAAGACGGAATTATTGAATACAGGGTCCAAGTTGTATTGCATAAAGAAAACATTCTTCCTAAAAACAGGTGTTAGCTGAGATTGGAACTTAGATGGCATTCTCCCTCCCGCTATCGGTATCCCCGCATCCGGCAGCACCTGTGTCCCGTGGCTGGAGCTCGTAAGACGTACGGCCAGCGGGTAAGTCTTGGGACGGGCGGGTTTGGGACAGAGAGGGGCGGGAGGCGTCCGGCAGAGCGACGACCGCTCCTCTAGCGCGTCTGCGCGCTGACGGCCGCGGGGTCAACGGGACGGCGGGGCGTGCGGCGGGCAGTGGATGGTGGGTGGATGGGGGCGGGGGGCGGGCGGCGGGCGGCGGTCGGTCGGGTGGAGAGGCGAGGGGGTAGCGAGTGGCGGAGCGGCGGGACGTGGTGGGCGAGGAGGGTGGGCAGCGGGCGCTGGGAGCGGGGCTCGCAAACGCGCAGACGGACGCGGGCGCCGAGGCGTGCCCGGCCGGCAGGCGTCGCGACGGGGCTCACGATGGACTCCAGCCACTCGCAGATGCACTCGGCGTGAGGGGGATGGCGTTGGGATTGCAAAGGGCCCCACGCGGAGCTTCACACTGTGTTCCTTAATTCAAAGCATTTCTTTATTCCGTAATACAGAATAAAAAAGAGCAACCTTTTATTCAAGGTTTTGACTATTTTAATTAATTGGCATGTGTTAACTATTGTTTCAACTCTTTTACTGCAATACGTTTTCTAATTAATTTTGTCAATTTATACATTATTATCGCTTCATTTGTAATCAGTAGTATTGCCGAGTGTTTTGTGCTTGAGACGCGGAGCCCTTGAGACGCTTGAGACGCGGAGTAAATCATGGTTGATTTACCGATGCTTGCTAAAAAGTCAGTAAGTCCTTTTTCCGAAAGAAATGATTTAAAGTGCTAAGTTTCACGATTTTCATATGACGTTATGTGTCATATTTTATACAATTGGTGCACACATTCTTCAGTAAGGGCATTTGTCATAAATATGTCAACATCCTTGTCTGGAAAATATATTAATCTGTTTCCTCTTCATTAATTTAATGAACATTTTGGTACTGAGTGAACAAATGGTCGTATTCTGTCTGTTTTTTAAAACATACGGAAGGTACCTTAAAATTGTCTGTAAGTTGATCAAAATCTCACGCAATATAGCAAACTAATATTATAAAAAAAAACTTTAGAATTTTTCTCCGTTCAGTAAAGATAGCTAACATTCGAAATGACCGTCCCTCTAAAAATATTTTTCATTTGTATGCGCTAAATTCTGTACATGACATCATAATCATTAGTTGTTGCGGATATGGAATTGAAACTTCAAGGCAATTTTTCAAGGCAACATTAGATCAGCTTACAGAAGGATATGACCCAAGCCTATGCACCAACAGTTCGTTATGAAGAATTCACCCTTGAAAAAGTAAAATTAATTGTTTGTTTTAATATGTTCGCTAACATGTCTGCATAGAGGTAATATGTAGCAGCAAGGACCTTGCTCTTTATAGTTGCCGAGCCTAAAAAAACCGGTTCACATAAGAACATACGAAATGCGAAACAAGATAGTGCGTTGTAACTTCAGAAGGAGAAAAACAGCCCACACCGTTACAGGAATAAAACATTTTTTCTGTACCTTTCATCAAGCAGTCCTTCCCAAATTATGCCAACCCGCGTTCTACATTAATTAGCGCGAAAGCGTCGTAAAGTGAAACGGGCAGTCCGTGCGTATCCTGACCGCAGCGCGGGGGGGGGGGGCGGTGCCGCCCACGGCTCCCACAGAGGGCGCGCCAACGGAGTAATTGAGGCCTCCGAAATCGCGGCAGGCACCAACAGGGCGAGCCTTTAGTAGCAGTCGCGCGGGAACAACGGGCCACGCAAATTAGGGGCCCTAATGAAATGCACGGCGAACAGCCGCAGGGGCGCGAAGACCAATTGCATTAATAATTGTGATAAAAATAATAAAAATATTACTACTAATAATAATGGATAGCATTTGTCACTAGAAGCGAAACAAAACGCACCCAACAACGACTTGAGGTCGCTGAAATGAGAGTTCTGAGAAAAATTACGAATCACAATCTACTGGATAAGGAAAGAAACAGAAACGTCAGGGAAGGGTGCAAAATGAAGCCCTTTACGAAATGGGTAGCTGATCGAAGTAATGTAGGAAATATTGAGAGAATGGAGGAAAAAAGAATCGTGAGGATTGCTGGAGAAGAAAGGTCGAGGGAAAGAAGAGAAGCTAGCAGACCCAGGAGAAGATGGAAAGACTCGTTATACCTCTTAGACTTTTTAAGAAGAAGAAGAAAAAGAAGAAGGAGAAGAACAAGATTTGTCACTATTAAAAATTTCTGTGTAAATGATAAAAACTATAACAAAAATAGTTATATTTTATTGACTCGTAAAGGTAGACTAGCCGACTTTGTTGGCTGAGTTGGCTAACATCGTGAAACGGCTCAGCATTTCGGTCCGAAGGGTCGCGGGTTTGACCGCTTTGGGCACGGTTGTTTGTCCCTTGTCTCTCGTATATGTGTTGTCGTGGAGGGCCGCGCGTTCTGCTGACCCCAGATCAGAGGAGCCCGCAAGTGTGTTGCTGTCTAGTATGTAAGTGTCGAATATGCGACCCATCGGGGGCTGTCGGCTGGGAAAAAAGCAGACTAGAGGTGGTGAAGTAATTGCATTTTAAAAATATAGTTAGAAGACAATAGTAAGTGACTTTTTTTTTTTTAGGTTTGCAAAGGTATTGTTGAGAAGAAATATAGTTTGTATCGGAGAAAGTTAAGATTTTCACGCACTTCTATTCAGATTTTTATGCTATTATTGCTTGATAAATCGAATCTAGTCTAGTCAGAACTAGTCAGAACAGTTCTAGTCAGAACTTCAATACTTTTATTTGAGTACTCCACTGGATGGCTTCCAAGAAGTGTCAGTCATATACATAATTGAAAATATAAATCACTTAATTACAAACCTAGGTGTAGTGAGTTGAAGGAAGAATGGAAGAATCGAGAACGAAGGGTAGCAGTGTCGGCAATGGCAAGAGCCTTGCGTTGAAGGGTGACGTCAACAGACGTTTATGGCACGCCAGGAGTCGGCTGAGAAGACCTTGTCTGAAGTCTGCGGTGAGGGTGGGTGTACGCGATGGGTGGGCGAGAGTTTGCGATAAGGAAACTGCATGGGCGGGTCGAGAACGGCGGGTGGTGCGAGAATGGCGGCGGCGGCGACGGGGGCGGGTTCGGCAGAGGGGGCGTTGGCGGGGGCGACCTGGGTGGCGGCGGGGACAGCAACGGCGGAGGAGGCGGTGGGGGCAGTGGTGGGGGGCGGCGGTGGGGGCGGCGGCAGGGGCGTTGGGGGGGGTGGCCTGGGCGGCGGCGGCGGGGGCAGCGGCGGCGGAGGCAGCGGCTGCGGGGGCGGCGCCGGGACGGCGGCGGGGCACGGGCTGCACCGGTGTCTGTAGCAGTGTCCGGGTCGTCGAGACAGCGGAGGATGCGTGGGACCACAGACACTCTCCCAGCGGACGGAGGGTGTTTCCAGGTTTTGAAATACGTGCGAGAGATGAGGCGTTGAAAGCCCAAGTGGCGCGAGTCATTTTAGTTTGACGTGGAACAGGATCTGATGACGTGTATCTCTAGAGCAAGTGCTTTTTTGTTCTCGTTTCATGAAATATGAGACAGTTGAAGAGTAACATAAATCGTGGGCGCGTGTTTAGGCTTCATTTCCGTTGTTTCCTGACTTAAGATGTAAATGAAATAAACAGAAACACTAGCGAGCATGACACCTACTGTACTTTCGGAATCACAATAAGCTAATCACAATAATAGTAAAAAGTCCATTTTATAAAATTTATTGCTCTTTTATCGGATTGGCACACTACCTTTGTGAATTATAAATATTGGTTTGCAAAGTATAAAAACTTAAAAAACTCTTGCTTCCGTATCTTCCTTTAAGTAATAAGGAGGAACTAGAAAAATAGCCGCTGTAAAGAATTCAGAAGGTTGGACATCTTTCTCTAATAATGCAAGAGTTACCTTCAATTTACTTTTATATTTTGAAGAAAATAGGAGTTAAAGATAGAATTAAAACTAAATATTGAAAAAGTATTATTTATTAAATTGTTTATTTTATCGTTTACTTAATAATATCACGAGAACGTTCTTTGGAAAGAGAAATGATCAATACCAATATTTATAAAGACTCGCCTGTTTTTTAAATTAGGCTTAGTGCTAAAACGTTTCATTCTGTTACGTAATATTTGTCACAAAATTATGACGCAATTCCATATTGACCTCAACCTTATAAGAACATCCGGTAAATGGCACGAAACTACGCAATGCAATATTCGCACAGTGGTGGACGGGAAACAAATTATGTAAAATCTGCGTCCATGTAACTCTCAAGTGAAAAAATATATTATATTCGGCAATACAAAACAGTTGCAAGATGCAGTGTTTACAAGTTATATGAAAGGTCAGAATCCGAATAATTCCGTGTTTATGAAACAACTGAACTTCTATACTTCCTGATTGAAATGATCGCCTACATGAATATGCAAAAATGCCCCTCCCCCTTGTCCTGAGCCCAGTAGCAACAGAGCACTAACGGGCGCAGAGAGAAGCAAGGGACGCACAGAGACGGGCGAGCGGGTGGGTGGGCTCTCCAAAAATAATTTGGGCCCGCGGGGACGCGCGCACAAAGAGGCGTAACAGGCGCGGCGAACGGCGGTGCCTGCCCCATTGTGCGTGGCGCGCGCCTCCACCCCCTCAGTCGCCACCCCACCCCTCGCCGTCACCACCCTTTCGCCATACCACCTCCTCCTCAGCCACCTCCATCACCCCCACTTCCGCCCCCGCCGCCACCATGATCCTCCACCCACTCAACCGCCACCCACCTGCCGTCACCACTCTTTCCGCCACAGCGGTCATCCCATCGCCGACACACCACCTTCTCCTCAACCACCTCCTTCACCCCCACTTGTGCCCACCCCCGCCGTTTCCACTGCCGCTCCCAACGTCCATTGCCCCCACCGCCGCGACCATGATCTCCAGTGTCACCTCCGTCACCTTCCCCTGCCGTCTCATCGGCCACCCAAAACGGCCTTTTCGCCTCCGCCATCACTACCACCTCTGTCGCCACGCCTTCTCCCCGTCCCATCCATCGCCACTATCACTACCACCACTACTACGATGGCCCCGGTGTTTCCTCCGTAGCCCCTGGGTCTGTCCTGACAGAGCCGTCACCATCGCCTCTGCCAGCCACGCTGGCTCCGCTATGCGTCACTCTCACTACTGCTGACGCCTCCGCTGTCACCACAGACTCATTCGCCTCCGCTTCCGCCTCTGCCTGTTGTCACTCCAACGTCACCACCTTCGGTCCTGGCGGCAGGTCAACCGTTTCCAAAAGCCTCTTTCCATTGCTATACGATTCTCTCATCTCTACCTTTTGGTCCAAACGCTTGACTACGCTATCACTTTCACATTTGCCCCGTTGCCACCACATCTCTTTCCTCTACAATCTCTTCAATCTTTGCTAAGTATCAAATATTTACCAACCAAAATTACCGCATCTTTTACTGCTTTTACTATTTTGACCTGTTGCTACTTGAATTTGATTTCACAATGCGTCTTATCGATATCATTACTATGTCTTCCCAAGCACAATTCCTTGTTATAACTATGGTTCTGCGACTTCCCCGCTATTGAATTGAAACGATTCCACTTTACCCGTTTTTTTCATCGCTACAGTTTCTTTGCTATGTGCTGCTTCCAATGCCTGAGACCACTGATGTCAAAATCACTTTCATTCCAATGTCGCACTAACCATATGAACTTCCTTTGCCGTCTCCTATGTCATACATTTTAAAAACAATTGCGAACACAAGCTGTGCCCTGGTGTAAAGGAAGATCCATCGCCACATCCATCACAGTATCCGCCATGGTCACATGGTCACATCCATGATTGCTACCACTACAACCACCGTCATCACGCCCACTTCCATCTCCATCACTTCATCATCAGTATTACATTACCCTGTCAGTCTGACTGCCTGTGTCCCTCTCTCTCCCCCTCTCTCCATCCCACTCATAAACAAACCAATACACACACAATCATACACACGCTGTATTGCTACATCTCTTTGAGATTAGAATATCAGTATCTAATGCAACTATTTTATTCAAGAAATAATCGAATATTGAGACCTTATCACAAGTAAAGTGAGCATCCCAACAACTATCACGCATGTGTTGGTACATCTCTTTGAGATTAAAATTTTAGCATCTTAAGCTTCTATTTCATTCTAGAAATAAACGAATATTGAGACCTTATCAGAAATAAAATTGCCATGTCCCAACCAATATCACCCGTTAACAGATCGCCTCCTCTCCCGTGCGCGCAGCACGGCCGTGTCGGCGCGTAGCTGTTCCTCCTCCGCAGCGCGGCCCCGCGCGCCGGTGCGGGCGGACGCGGAAGTGGGCGCGCTGTTTTTGCCTCCGGGCGGCGGGCGGGTGGCGCGGGGCGGCGCGAGGCAGCTGGCCCGCGCGGGGCTGTGGCTGCCTGCGCCCCCGGGCACCGCTTCGGTGGCGCCTGGCCTCGTTCGGTCCTCGCGTCACGTCCGTCACTGTCCGACGCCCTGCGTCACTCTCCGCTGCGCGCCAGGCGCGCGCTGACGGCCCTCCGCTGCCCCACGCGTGCCAATCGCAGCGCGCGGATTTGCTTTTCAAAGCGGTCGTACAACGCTGGATGTAATGCAGAATCTTGCGAGGAACAGGGACGGATTTACATATGGGGTGAACGGGCTATAATCCGGGCCGACACGTTTTGGGGGGCGGCAAATTTTCGAAAAATTATATTATTTCGAATTTTACTGTCATGTTCGTTTGGAACAAAAACTGAAACTAACCTATATTCTATCTTTTTCTTTCTTAGACATATCCCATTTACGAAAGAGTGAGAAATCAGTTTCAGTTTTAGTTTTTGCTTCAACAGAAACTGCATTAGTCACGATGTACATTTTTTTCATGTGTAAAATATATGTAAAAATGTTTATTCTTAATTACTTTAGGGATATCACTATCACACAAATAATAATCTCTTTTTTTATAAATAATATAAATTCTCAAGAGGCGAAGAAAATTAATGGTGCTCAGGGCGGCGACATATATAAATTCGCCCCTGAAGATTACGATTTTATCAATTCTGAGTATTTCTCATTCATCTATGTACTACATTCAGTATAGTTATCGTATCTTTGGTTGATTCTTAAGGGAATCAAAATCTTTATGGTTGATTCTTTCCATTTTAAAACAGATACGATTGTACGACACATATGGTGAATTGACGAAGATGAGACGTACAGTTTATCGAGCTATTGTGTATCGTTACCTTGTACATGTGAGATATCATTCTAAATAAAAATTAACTTATTGCCACACAGAGGAAAATGTCATTACTTACTACCGTACAATTATCTAATTTTGCTGACAGGTAAGGACGTTCCCAAAAGACGGCCTTGTTTCTTCAGCAAGTTGAATTTTTGAAATAAATTTTGCTTTTCGTTTAATTTTTCTTAAGACAGGCAAACGACACCGATATAAAATGTTCTAATTAGCCATGATGAATAAAATTCAGTGTTATCAATAAAGTGTTGATATCAGGAAAAAAATCCGTCCAAAATATTTCTCATGGCTGCGACGACAATCCTTCTGCGTAATTTCCTTCCCACACAAGGAATTGTTTTCATCTTGTGATAGTGATGTACAAAGCAACGATGTATTTACCGGTATTAAATACATACTTCGATTATAATATTTATTATTTTCCAATTGCCAGATAATGTCAAGTTCCACGTTATCCTATTCTTTAACACATTTTTTGAATAGTGAATAGGCCTCTATAAGAGGATGATGGAAAAAAAATGTCCCGATGGCTACGGCGGGAAACAAAAGCCGGCTGTCGCCGCGGCGACCGGCTTCTCGAGAGAGGCGTCGCTGTTTTTCGGCGCCGGTTCCTGGTACCGCGCGTCGTCTTCGGGGGGGTCCTCGGGCCCCATTACGCCGCGCCACCCGTGAAATCGGCCACAAAGGCAGAGGGTAAACACCTTGCCTCGGCCGCCTCGCCGCCCCGCACGCCACCCTCCCCTTGGAGCCTTCACAACTTCACAGGTCATAACCCATAACCGAATCGGCTGCTCTCGCTAATGACTGTTATGAGGTAACACAAACACATTTCAGCGGATGAGTTTAGCTCAGAGCCAGCATTGCTGCTATCTCTACTCTGGCCGGTAGGACCTAGGGTTCTAGGCCCAACGATGGCGGATTTTCGAAGGTTAGCAAGGTAACTAGGACCAGTTCAGCAGCTGTCTAGAGCAGAATTCTATTGGTTCTGATTGGTGGTTTTCCATGGTTTCTCCGATCAATACCAGGCGAAGGCTGGAGCTGTACCCTAACAAATGAGCTACTGGCCGCACGCTATCGTTTCTTCCTCTTCATTGTCCTATCCCCTCTCTTTACTTACAAACTTACACTTTCATGCATTGCACTATCGCACATATCGGAAGACCTGTCGGGAACTTTAAGTAATTCCTGGCTGAGGTGTGCCCCGTTGGGGGGGGGGGTACTTCAAGCGCCCGCAAGCCGACGTGTAAGTGGGCGCCGGAGGAATATCTCCACCTGCCGGGATGGAAACATTTACTACACTAACGGGACCTACGACCGTTCAAGTTAACTTGACCGGAAACATCAATAAATCAATATTGATTAATTTTGAAATCACATATATAGAAATATCAAATCATAAGATGATTTTTGTGGGATATCCGATCAAAAATGATTTCAAGTACTCATTCATCCCGTTGTTTTGAGATGTAAACTACCATCTTCAAATTGCCAGTGCCGTTACTAGGTTGTTCGTCTCACCGGTCTTTCTGCTCTCTTCATACCCACAACCGCTCCAGATAACCACATTTAACATTGTGGGTGTTGTGTGCGAGTAAAGCGTGGGTTCGTTCTCGGCATTTCTTCTCACCAGAGCTCTCACTGGACTGGTCGAAGTGTTCCATTAGTTTCCTTAACTACTGGAGAATAAATGATATGCCATACTGAGATGATTACCTTTTCTTCCGGGAACTTAAATCTTCCTCAAAATTCTTTTGAGAACAAAAAGAAATCCTCATTTCTTTTCTTTTAAACACTTTAAAAACAAAACTTCTTAAATTAAATATCTAATCTCCTTCTACATTTATATAATAAATTAATAATATATTTATTCAATAATTTTACATTCAAAGTAATATTTTTATTGCACGATAATATTCAGCTTCATATGTTATATTACTGCGCATATTACTTATGGGGCTGCGCATTACTGCACTACTCTATTTCTATAATTTAAATTCCGAATATCAGTTTGAAGGAATGGTGTAATAAAAACGTTACTGGAATTGCATGTTCATTCTTGTGAATTCCACTCGTATTTGTGAAGATAAAAAAAAAATATTCCGCGTATTGCCGATGAAGTGTTACAATTTCAGCGAATGAACACTCTTCAAACAATTGTTTCCGCAAAAAAAGTGTTGATTATTCCGTATTTACTCGTAATAAAACCGGATGAACGGAAACAATGAGAGGTCGCCTCTTCAATTTGGCGGTGACCGCAGTCGTTTCCTCACCTCACCTCGCCGAGGCAGCTGAGCCAAGAGCAGCGCCGCGGAGGAGCGCCGGCTGTGGCGGCGTCGGCGAGGGCGGCGGGGGCGGCGGGGCCGAGGGAGGCCGGCGTCTTCATTACGGGACACGCGGGAAACAAAGGACGGCTGCGGCGCGCAGCTGGGTCGCACAAAAGGCGCGAGATTGCCCGCATCATGCAGGCAGGACACTGCAGACGCCGCCGCCGCCGCTGTCTTCGCGACTTCGACACCTCCGCGGACACACACACTACTGTCACGGTTCTCCAGGAAACACCTGAACAAATTAGAATGATATGTCGCAGTTAAAACTGTGTGGATAAAAACAGGCGACAATGGCAACTGTAATTAAAGGCGGGTAGTTGTAAGTAAAGGTACTACAGGAGTAAATATTTTTGTTAAATTATAAGTAAACCGAGCTTGATAGATGAGAGCGGAGCTTTTCGTGCAGTGAATCGTTGATACCGTGAACCACAACGAATATTGGATGGTTGAGGGAAGGACAATGATGAATAAGTGTCATAATTTTACTGGCAGGCAATAAGGTTTAAAAACTCACGCGCAGAATTCAAGACGCCTGTAAACGTATCAGTCAGAAGGGGTGATAGCGTACAAGATATGTGGCGCCGCAGGAATGGCAAGGGCGTTGAAGGCCACAAGGAGACAACCGAAACGGCGACGGACTGGGAGCAAAATGCGACCGGAGCGAAGGCGGCCCAGCGACGGCATCGGTGACGGTGGATTCGTGGAAGCCGAGTCGATCAGCGCGGCGGCGTCGTAGGCGGCAGGTGTAGGCGGGGGTGGAGGGCGGGGGCGGGGAGGGTGGGGCGGCGCAACAAAAACGCCGGGCGCTCGTCTCCAGGTGCCGCAGCGCAGGCGATGACGACGGGGGCGGCACGTGCTTGGCCCGTCATCGCGACGCCCTCCAACATCGATTGCCCCGGGCTGCTCATCGCTCGGGCTTCAACCTCTAGACGCCCCGAAACCTATTTATGACGCAAGTAGTGCCTTCGATCCCAACATTAGGCACTAAATACAGACAAGAAAATATATAATAGAGAAAGTCTACGAATTTGTCAATAATTACATATTTACTTATATTTTAGACCCCTTTAGTAATTTTATGCGTGTAAAAGGAAAGCGGCATTTTACAACTTTATTATGTACTCATTGTCTAGGGAAACGGATAAAATTATTGTACATTTCTCACCTCCAAAGATTTTCTACATCTTTTAGTGAGAAGAGTCGTAATGTTATTTGCAAATAAGCTCAAATCTTGGGAGCAAAGTACATAACGACCATAAATATGCACTATGGTCCTTACAAAAGAAGCAGTAACTGTGTCATCGTGGGACGAGGCTGTCCTCTTCAATGAAGTTATTGTTGGAACGAAAGATACTTGAGAACCACGTTCTAAACGACTCTAGCTGACAAAGTATAAATTTTCCCCTTAGTCCTACCTGTATTTCTCACGCGGAACTAATGAATGTAAATGCCGAAACACGTGTCAGATAAGAGTGAATAACCCCTGCTAATACATGCTAACAAGATACATGCTAATAAACTATCCTCAATAGCCCATTACGAGGAGGTGAGAGACGCCTTAAGCGTCCTCGCAGCGACCTGGACGTGCGTGTTCTGACAGATTACAATCAAGGTTCCGTACCGAATGGCCGTCACTCCGTCAATTCGTTCGTCTATCCTCTACACACCCACCAACGCCAGTAGGTGGATAGGATCGGATGAGTTAGACCGACAATCTGGCGAGTTGTTGCATTTCGAACTTGAAGATTTTGTCTTGAGACACATCTTGAAGAAGCGACGTATTTAGAAAGGGTTTTCATTCTTTCCTGTAAGAGAATGGCAATCTCATTTTTCCTAATCAACTCTTTCTTTTTACGTACTCGCTGCTTAGCGAGGTACGTACGTGACTTGCACGCTGACCATATGGAAGATGCATGCGATTGTACGAGCAAGAGTAAATCAAACCGACAATCTACGAATAATAAGTTTCGCCCATCTATTAATTCGTCTGCCCGTCGCTGACGGTCACAGAATCTTGCGACGTGTCACGTATGCGTGAAAAAGAGAAAAATAAAAATACGCGAGCCGACTGTTTTGCTTTCGATTTTTCAGTGTCGCCAGCGATGCATGGTCCTCGCTCCCTAAGCAAACAACGTGGCGATTTTTCTTTTAGGCAAACATAATACGGAAATGTCGGTCTTCGCCGGCAGGGCCGCGGCGGCGGGTTCGGGAAAATCTTTCGAAGCTTGTTACCGACGGCCGGAAACGACAGGTGGCGCCGGGGCGGGTCGCGCGGGGTCGATAACGGCGCAGGGCGGAGGGCGTGGGTGAGGGTGAGGGCGATGGCGGAGCGCGAGGGTGAGGGTGAGGGCGGGGGCGGGGGTGGGGGTGGGGGTGGGGGAGGGGGAGGGCGGGCGGGAGCGAGGCGAGGGGAGCGAGGGCGAGAGGCGAGGGCGAGGCGAGGGCGAGGGCGAGGGCGAGGGCGAGGGCGAGGAGGGCGAGGGCGAGGCGAGGGCGAGGGCGAGGGCGAGGGCGGAGGACGAAGGGCGGAGGGCGGAAGGGAGGGGCGGAAGGGAGGGGGCGTAAGGGAGGGCGTAAGGGAGGGCGTAAGGGGAGGGCGTAAGGGAGGGCGGAGTGCGGAGGGCGGAGTGCGGAGGGCGGAGTGCGGAGGGCGGAGTGCGGAGAGTGCGGAGGGCGGGTGCGGAGGGCGGAGTGCGGAGGGCGGAGTGCGGAGGGCGGAGGCGGAGGTGCGGAGGGCGGAGGCGGAGGGCGGAGAGTGCGGAGGGCGGGTGCGGAGGGCGGAGTGCGGAGGGCGGAGTGCGGAGGGCGGAGGGCGGAGGGCGGAGGGCGGAGGGCGGAGGCGGAGGGCGGAGGGCGGAGGGCGGAGGGCGGAGGGCGGAGGGCGGAGGGCGGAGGGCGGAGGGCGGAGGGCGGAGGGCGGAGGGCGGAGGGCGGAGGGCGGAGGGCGGAGGGCGGAGGGCGGAGGGCGGAGGGAGGCGGGGCGGAGGGCGGAGGGCGGGCGGAGGGCGGAGGGCGGAGGGCGGAGGGCGGAGGGGCGGAGGGCGGAGGGCGGAGGGCGAGGGCGAGGGCGAGGGCGAGGGCGAGGGCGAGGGCGAGGGCGAGGGCGAGGGCGAGGGCGGAGGACGAAGGGCGGAGGGCGGAAGGGAGGGCGGAAGGGAGGGCGGAAGGGAGGGCGGAGGGCGGAGGGCGGAGGGCGGAGGGCGAGGGCGAGGGCGAGGGCGAGGGCGAGGGTGGGGCGGGGGCAAGCGCAAGGGCGGGACGGGGGCGGGGGCGGGGACGAGTGGATGAGGAGTGTAGAGCGCCCTCGGGGCGGATTCGGCCGCCTTTGAAGTGCGAGCTCCCGATCGATCCTCGCTATACACACCCAAATGGAGTGCCCCTCTCCCAAGGTTACTCTGTGAGACGTTACGCCGCGCCGGGCGCAAGCAACTCGAGGAATTGTCTCCTCTGAGAACGCTGAGATTTAGTCGAATTGTTTGAACTGAAAATAGAAATATTCATCCATGTTCTTGTTTTTGAGCTATTGTGTACATCAGTTGGTTTCACCTTGAGTAAGTCCTTCTATTTGATAGGATGTAATTAGTTTTTGATCAAAGTAATGTGCAACATTGGGTTGGACAGACGAATTTCATAGTCGAGCTCTTCGTTGCAAAGACAATGACATTTTTAAATATATTAAAATTGAATATCGTTATGTAATGAGGAAAACAGTTGACTCGAAAATTCTATGTCGTGCTTTGAATGATTCTTACCAAAACGTCTTGATGGTATGGATTAAAAATATCTATTAAATATAGAGAGTCAATTGCAAATGAAATGTTTTATTAAATGTTTTATAAAATTTGGAATTGACTACCTATAATTAATAGATATTTTAATCCATAACATTTAACAGACGGTCACGAATATAAAATAGTTAATTCAAAAAGCTTTGAGTGTGTGGTATCCGGCTTAAAGCAATAGATCAGCGCTCACAAAACAAGGAAAAATAAAAAAAAGTATTTTTTTTAAAAAAAGCTCCACTGATATTCCACTAATTATAGATTAAAAATTAATGTAGCATATTCCTCCGATAGCACCGAAATACAAGGAACGGTAAGTAAAACCGCCCCTCCCGACTTCATACCCATACAAGAAAAGTCACTACGGCGCCTGGCAGAGGAATTCGATATTGAATTTTTTATGAGGACGCGACGCTTTACAGACGTGACAGCGAATCAGTCGATCCATCGTGGGATCGACGGATCGACCAGGATTGATGAGGCGCGGCATACAATGGCGGCGCGGGGCGCGGGCGACGAGCGGTAGAGGACGCGCGCAGCGGCGGCGGCGGCGGCGGCGGCGGCGGCGGCGGCGGCGGCGGCGGCGGCGGCGGCGGCGGCGGCGGCGGCGGCGGCGGCGGCGGCGGCGGTGGCTATGACGGCACCGAGCGGGACGGGGCGGTCGGGGCGGTCGGGGCGCGGGGGCGGCGCGGGCGGCGCGGGCGCGGCGTCACGATTCATCACGACGACGGCGACGGCGACCGCTGCGGCCGCGCGCCGATAAGAGGCGCCCTCGACGCCGGTGGTCCGGGCCCGAGCGGCGCGCGACGCCCGGCGACACGCCGAACACGTGTCCGCGCGCATCTCACTGGGCCATCCGACCTAGGAGGCCCCGGAGGTGCCGACAGACGGACGGGCGCATGGCAGGGACCAGAAATTCGGGTTGTGGTCTGGATAAAAATGTCTGGCATGGTGCGTTAGTAATGTTATCGGATTATTTTTTTAAAATTAATTTTGAGGGTTATTTTATTTACAATAATTATTATGAGGGTACCAATAAATATTCGTAAATTATTTTACTAAGCTATGTATTTATTTTACTTGTCGGGAAATCAAGACCTGGTCCTGCACTGCCCAGTATTTAAAACGCTTTTATATGGGAGCTGAGAAAGGGTGTAAGGGTGAGGGGGGTGCGTAGAAATACGAACAAAATCATGTAGAATTGTACTATTATCCTAACTTTATAGCGTTACACGTACAAGCACAGAAGGCGATTGGGTTGAAGCATCAAAGGAGAGGAATAACGTGATGACGCAAAAGCAAATTATTTTTTAAATATTGATTAATAATATGGATTTCGTTTGAGAAGAAGAAAAGGCACACTGTTACACTTGGTGATGAGTATGATTGCTTAGTAAATTTTATGATTTTATGATGAAGGATTTGTTTTAAAAAACTGCGATAAAATGAACGGAATTAATGTAAAGGCTGAAAACCAGGAATTCATGGCATAAAGGATTTGTGGAAGATAGTGTTAGCTACGAGCATTATTTTATCAAGAAGCGGATTCGAAAAGGAATATTCAAACAGGAGGAATATTCCTGGCATGTGAGCGCCTTTTACTCTGGATCTCAGCAGATTGTCCTCATGGGCGACGAGGTTTTGATCCTGAGAATGAGTGGTCAGATGGAGGCTCAGCGTCATGGAATAGACCCACATTTCCTGGATTAAGAAGACGACGCACTTACTTTTCGCGGAAAATGTAATTGCTTCATGGAGAGAGAATTCAAGAGTTTTCCGGGATTAAAGAACTACATTTTGTTATTTTTGACATTTTCTTACATGCTAAGTGTTTTCTCCTGTACTATTTTTTTTTTTGTTTTCATATTATTTAACTAATGGCATGTGTATTATAGACCCTACTTTAATTTTTTGTAAAACTGCTATTAGTTCTTTTAGCCTTAAGATGATACTACGAATCATTACATTTTGATGAACGGTATTTAAACATAACAATTAGAAAGCATTTTGGCAGATTCATTAATATGTATTTGGCATTTTGAGTCGATAGTCCGACTTTGCTGCTCAGCTAACGGTGTTCTCCATGCATGGGTCTTGTTAAATTCTCATGCTTGGATGTAAGAATGTCATGTAGCGAACATGAGGTATTTCCTTCACCATAACTAGCAAGATATTGCTATCTAAGTTTTTCTTCGCCACACAGCTACAGAAACTGGGACGAATTTAATGCAAAGCTACAACTCGAATCGGCAATCGAATTCGGGACCCCATACCACAGTAGGCTAGTACGCTGTTCATGAGCCTTCCCATAGGCTAAATTCTTTAATATACTATTCGATAATACGCGGCGGAAATGTACAACGTGCCAACAATGTGATTTATAAAACTGTATATACATCCATGTGATTATCCAGAAGAGCTTAATCACGTGGAGCCCTATGGCTTGAAATTCGACACTAATAACGAGATTGTAATTTATTATTATTATTATTATTATTATTATTATTATTAGATAAGTACCGTATACTAGAACTAGTTCACCAGAGGACACTCTCAGCTGTGGGGTCTCTGTAAACTGGAAGCTGCTCCTGCTGGGTCTGCGGTTAAGAAAACAGGGCGCTTGTCATTTCAACCCGTTTCCGTAAAGCGGGGCGGCTTCCTGTCCGTGGGCGCTGCGGTACCGTTGGGCGGAATGCGGGGGCGCTCCGTCGGGCGGCTGTGGGCGCGTCGGATGCCGGAGGTGCTCGGGCGCCGCTCGCCTATCTCGGGGCGGGCGCCCTCCGATGGCTTCCTGCGCCCGCCCGTCCCTCGCAACGGGACAGCGCGACAAGGGCCCGGCGCGGCGGCGCGATGACAGCGGCAGCGACCCGGCGGCGGAAGGTGGCTTAATGGGTAATGGAGCAGCAGGTGAAAGGGTGCCATGGACGGACGGGGGGAAAGAGCAACGACGAAAAGTGGAGCTTGTTTGCGAAAGATCCAAATCCCACTCGACAAATTTTAAAGTAGAATAGAAAAACTTCCTGTTCATAACATACTTATTATGTTAAATCAATACTTCATTTAGAGTTTCTCTGGAAGACATATGAAGACTAGAAGTATTTTATGGGAAATTTTAAGCTTTTCCATACTTCATTCCCAAGTTACAAGGATTTTAATTTTGGATTTGATACGTTTTGATGATTTGATTGCATAGAAAAGTAGAAAAACCTGGATGTAGCTATAATAGATCATCAAATAACTATAAAAGATGACCTTCATTGAAGCATGTTTAAATTATTAAAAATTCAAAAAATAATTAAAACATTATCGAGGAACTGTTTTAATTCATCATAATTTATATCTATGTTTTCAAAATCTTCACCTTCATGAACTATATTTTCTTTTACTGGAGCTTTATTTTTAGGAGTGAATGGTGAAATGGATTTGCTACGTTTTGCCGTGAAACGAGAATTATGACGACATATATGAACGAAATTTGGTTGGTATTGGGAAAAGTAATATTGTATTAGTTTATCGAACCCACGAAATATGTGCTGACACCTATAGTTTAATTTTCGAAAATTATATATTTGGTACCTTTTGGAAACAAACTCCTAAAATGGGGAATAAAAGTGGATGCAATGGTCGCGAAGGACAGGAAATTGATGAAATATCGAGACATATGAATTTGGTGTCTCCGGCGAGTCAACAGTATGAACGGCTGAAAATCTAGTGAAATACGTGCGCCCTCTTACAGTGGAATTATAGTCAAAGGAAATTGTAACACTTGTGAGACAGAAGGGGAGAACGGAATCGCAATAAAGACGGAAGGCAGGGACGTATGTAAAGGACATTGAGGTGAATACGTGAGAGGGAGCGGAAGACGTGCGAACGCGGAGTGTCGGCGAATTGGCGAGGAGGCCACCTCCGCCGCCAGGGACCCGTGGCGGGGGGGGCAGGGTGAAGGGGCCGCGGGAAGGGGAGCAGCCACGACAGCGACACGCGCGCGCCCGCGCCGGAGACAAATGACGGCCGACGAGCGGAAACGCGCGAGCGCGCCCTGCTGCCCGCCTTAATTGGCCGCCCCCGCCGCCCTCGCCGCCGCCGCCGCCGCCGCTTCTGCTGTCCCGCCGACGCAGATTCGGCTAGCATGCTGGACGGCCGGTGTAAATGTGTGTGTATCACCGGCAGAAAGATGGACCAACTGTCGTGTTCTTTAAAGGTTGTAAATGTTTTTTGTAGTGAATTCAACGACGCGTATAATATGCAACGGTTTTAAACGTTTATGCTTAATGGGTACATTCATTTACATCCTATGATTGTGATATACAGGGAACTGTGGTGAATGCAATTTATAAAGTTGGTGTGTGGCAACAAGACTAATAATTCTTGAATAATAGTACCTCAAATTCTGACTTGCAAAAATGAGAACATAAATTTGAAAGGGAGGCATGGGAAATTTTAAGGGGTTTAATACATTAATACATAGTAGCCAATTTTTAGGTCTTTTCTCATCTTCCCACATTACAATTCATATATTAGACTCACGTACACACACAATTTTTAGGATTCCATTCCATGTGTAAGCGGAAAGGAAAATAATTATATTATGATGAAACATGTGCAATCACGTCACTTCCTGAAAACAGACATTTGGGCTAAGAAGGAAAATCTGACGTTTCTTTATGATAAAATAATACTTATAAAAGAGGAAAAGAAGATTTCGCCCATGTTGGGAACAATGCTAACGGAACCACGCACCACGCACAATTAATATAACGAACTTCCAGGGAAAGGATGTAACCCAACGATGTAGTATTAAATAAAACATTATCATTTTCAAGTTTTCACAAGACAATTTTCTCTGTTGATGAGATAATTATGATGAGAAACACAAAATTTTCTTGTAATTCTACTTTTTGAGATTGTAGTGTAAATTACAAAAATTTACATATTTCTCACTTGATTAATTTAGATTAATTTCAATAAAGCGAATACGTCTTGTAAATTACTATCAGCTTAATGCTCATTGTACAGTCATAAAAACACAATTTCGAAGAAACAGTGTAGCTGTCATAAAATTACGCAGAAAACTCAATTGTTTGGAACAGTATCCTAAATGTTGGACGAAGGTGATTTAAACAATGTAAAATTAATACTAATGTTATAGATTGGTGGAAAGTATCAAATAATTTTAATGTTAGTTCGAAGATGATTGTTTAAACTTATTCAAGGAATTTATGATCATTATTGTTTCGTAGATATTTCATATTTATTAGCATTTTAAAGTTGCGTATCATTATGGTTTCACATTTAATCAGCAGATCAACAGATATTTTCTATACATTCTGCATTAATCTTCTTCTTTTTCGTCAACAAACACTGCACAAGAAAAGTCCTTCGTTCGCAGGGAGTTCCAACTCCCGATCAACCCTGCAGCTGGCGTCTCGCAGTGCAACGTGAGGTCACTTAATCGCGCCCCTCCGCGAAGGGCGGCCCGCCGCGGCGGCTGGGCGACTGCCCCTTGAACCGCTTTCTCCGGCGTGGGCGGAGGTGGGCGGGGTGAGGGGCGGCGGAGGATCCCTCGCTGACAAATAGGCCGGCGCCGGCGCTGGCGGGAGGGGGCGAGGGCGGCCGCGCCACTCCGCAGGCGCTGCAGGGCTGCGACACAGCGACACGACGGAGCGCAAGGCGGAGGCAGCGGCGGGCAACGCGTGAGCTGGCTAACCATGAGCTTTGGGCCACCCGCCTTAACAATTCGGACCTCTAACAAGTTTTTCTAATTCGAAATTTATAATATTCATAAATATAATTTTTTTAATCGAGACGGTTATGTTTTATTTTCGAATTTATATTGACTACTTGTTTAATTTTTTATGGTTATAAAAACCCGTAGGCGTGCGCGAAGGGGACGGAGACAAGGAGACCGTTTCCCCCTGAAAACTTGGAAAGGAACCCCGTAACCCTATGCTGTAAAATATTTTATTTCTGTAAGAAAGATCAATTGCTGATTCCTCTGTTTTAAGCTACGAAGTTGGGAAATTGATACACGTCCTTTAGAGAAGAGGGAAAAAGGCTCGTAAATGATTGCGCATAAAATAAATTATTAATTGTATTTTTAAAGTTATAATTTACTTCTCCTTGAAGTACGTTTGATTTACTACTGAAATATGTCACGTGTAAATAAAAAAATAACGAAAAAGAGAGTCCAGAGGTGACCCATAAATGTAATGGCCCTCCTTTGGTTTTGGGTGTGCACACTTATGAAAGAGTCTCATCACTGGGCTATGGTTAAAGCAGGTGCGTGACCAGATACGTTAGTCTGAGTGCACTCGGTAAGAAATTAAATACACGAAAAAACGTATAAGTCTTCTATTGAATTCTACGAGTTCCGAATACATGTATTCTAAATGTATAATTGCCGACTAATTACTCAGTAAATATTATTGATGCTGAGAATTACATTCGAACCCCGAGCGGTGACGAGGGCGGAGACACTCCTTTTGATTCATTTCTTTCGCATTCGGTTACAACAGTAATAATTAATATTCCCAGATTTGAAACATTTGTTTCCAGACCTCAGATCAAACAATACTTTAATGTTCAAGAGACTAACGACTGGAACTCTCCCTGTTACCTCTTCGTTCAGAATATTCAATTTAATTGTCATGATTGTAAACGGTGGTGCAAAAATTAATATTTTTCCAGACGATACATGGAACGCCACGGCGGCGGTTGCGGAAACTTCTCTGTTCAGAACCACGAGTTATATTTCGATTCCCCCACAACACACTAACAAAATCTTACTCATCGCTTAATTTTAATGATTGATTAACTTATTATTTCGTTTTTCCGGGATCATCGATTACTTTGGACATCAGTGCCGTTGATGTAGTACATGTTTCTACCACGGAAGATGGCGGTGATCTTCTCCTGCTGAGTGGTGAGATTCGGTGCCGACTTACATGGCGGTGTTGGTGATTTTCCTCATTCAGGTATTTATCACCAGCGGGGTACTGCCCACCCCGAGACAAGCTCTAAGATCCTGACTGTTTTCCCGGCATGTGTGGTAATGTAGTTCACGTAAGTGAAAGTTTATGTAAGTAAGAGTGAGGATAGGACAACGAAGAGAAAGGATAGAACCCGAGCGGTTTTTGCCCCATGTGTTAAGGTACTATCCCGGCATTCGCCTGGTGTTAATCGAAAAAAAAAACAGTCGGAAAACTAACGATCAGAGCAGACGGCCACTTGAATTCACCTCCAGGGAGCGGCTAATTCGACCTAACTATCAAGCTCGTGTTGAAAATCCTGCCATCGTCGAGGTGCGAACCCTAGAACCTCCCGGTCAGAGGTAATGCAGTGACATCCGTTGATTCCCTGAGACACCTCAGCCGGTGCCAATCTTCATAATCGCTTAATCTGTATGACCCTCATGATTCGTCGTTGACCTCTCAAGCAGTCCCTCTCAGCACGACAAGAAGCTCTTTAAGACGAGTAGTCTCCAGACGGAGAACGTTCGCACACAGGTCACAATACGTAAGAAAGAGTGGGGCCCATGTGGGGGGAGGGCGCATGCGCGGGCGCCGAAGGGGCTGCGCCGGGGTGCGTCCGGAGGGGGCGCGCTCATGAAACTCTCATGACGTCGCCCCGGCGCTTCCTGGAAGCTGCCTTCGCCGCCCGCGGGGGTGAGGGGGGGGCGGCCCGGGGCGATGGTGGCGCAGGAGGCGCCGGCGTCGTGGCGGCGCCCAAGGACGGCGCTGCGCCCGCGAGGCGTCACGTGCAGGGGCAGGGTGGACGACGCCGCCAGGCGCCGCGACGCGGCCGGTCGCGCTTCCGGCGCAGCAGGTCCCAGATAAGCAGGAGGCGCGCAATTGGTGGAGATGGCTATCGGTTCAAGTTGCCAGAGACATGTTGGGGAGTCTTAGGTTCGAGATAACAATGGTTATGCTATTCTACAGGTCTTTAATAGTAGGAGTGGCTTTCTGATTTTTTAGTCTGTTACATTGAAGGTGGCTTATCCTTGCAATTAACTTTTAAGGTAAAAAGTTACAAACATCCCTCTAAAATATTCACAAATCACTAATGTTACGGATTCACTTATGTCACATAACTGATTTTAGTTCGATTTATGTTTTTTTTAAATTTTATTCGTTTGGTATTAGCTCTTTTCGTTTGGTAATGTGTTTCCACATCTGACCGCAAATAGGTGATATTTTTTTCATATCTTGCAATTGTTCAGTGTTAGTAATGATTTTCTTCAATGAATGTTTCGATAACTTATGTACGATCGATTTTTCCATACAGTATATTGCAATTCAATGATATTGTGGCTCTCTGAAATATTTGCGTTTATTAGTAGTTGTAGCAATATTTATTAAAATTGCTGAGTCCATTTTTTATTCATATATAGGTTCCAATACAAAAGTAATAAAGCAATCACTTTTTTGGGATCATTTACCTGAAATGATATACTCTTCACAAACCAATTTCCCTTTTTATACAAATTTACACACTGTGTCTGCAAGAAAAAACAGCGCCAACTTTCCCAAGCGGTTTACAAAAGTATCTTTTGAAGCGCAATTACATTCCGCGAGTTGTTTGCCTCTGCTGGCTCGTTGCGCAAGGTCTGCGACATTCGTGCGCCTGCTTCCCGGGAAAGCTGCACGTGTTGGTCTCCGAGGTGTCGGGTTCGAAGCCAAGGGCATCTGCATGAGAATCTCGTTTTCTTTCTTCTCGAGTTACCATCCACCTTCTCATATCTTTGCGAGACAAATCACGATTTGATGAACGTGACCTAACGAAATTCTGCGATGTCATATGATTCTTCTGTCTTTGATGCATGGCAGCGTAAAAAGTGTGGATTCAAAAATGGCCTTAACATACGTTTATGAGAAACTAAACCCCCTCAAACCAATCCCCTCCATATGCCACGAAATAGGATAACATAGAATTTTGACATAAAATTGATGGTAAATTATGTATCGCACAAACTCAAGGTTGTACGTTAATCGAAGTGACCGAATCCCGGAACCTCAGCAACGTAGATATGATACGCAGCGAAGTGTGAACTGAGTCTTAAAAGTATTAGCTGAGAAGATACCTTTTCGTTTCCTGCGTAGTGAATCGAGTGCTCTAAAAAGGACAATAAGGAATACGAGACAAAAATGTTATAAATCTTAAGACAATAAGTTGTTCAAATTATTAACATTTTACAGTTCTTCGAAACCATATATAACGCCACTTAAAAATATAATTAAATTCTTCTAAACTTGGCTAATTGTTTTTAGTTTCATGAATCATTTTCAAAACATTATACATAAAAGATATGAGAGTTTAATACGAAAATAATAATCTTCTGACTTCGTGTGGCTCAATCATTTTCAAGTTTTCTCCACTGTGGAGTGCACTGTTTCAAACGAGACTTTTTTAATCGTTACAAAATATTTAACCTAGATTTTCTAGACCTAATCCCTTGATTTAAAACAACAATACCATATTGTTGGCGTCCAGGAAAAATGACACATATTATTTTTTAGAGAAGTAAAGAAGGGTGTTTAGAAAACAGTATATTAGAAAATTCTTTCGTTTAATACAGTTCACGACTGAATAGAGCAAAACACGTTGTCTTTGGCTGCTAAACAAAAGGCTGCGCTCAGATTAAAGCCGTTCTCCTGCTTTCGAAAAATGATTTTTGAGACGTGTCACTTTTCTTGTACACCGACGAAGTCACTTCGGTGGCTTTTGGATGCACATAAAACAGCTGATTTTTACGCATTCGATATATACTTCGGGTTTTGTAACGTGGCCGATGACATTAGATCATTTTTACACCTCCTGCCTTATAAAATGAATCTTTATAACAGTGATAAGCACATGTCTGAGGCCATGAGCCTCGTTGACAAGGACGTTCGCGAATTAATTACAAAGATTCATTTTATAAGGCGGGAGGTGTAAAAATGACTTAACGTCATCGGCCGCGTTACGAAAACCCAAGTATAGTCAGTCCTGCAGCGCGCTGGGAGCGCCCGGCTGCCGCGGAGGCGCAGGTACCTGCACGCCGGGTGCGGCGCTCGGCTGCCCGCAGTGACATAATTGCTATTTATACGGGCGCTCGTCCGTGGGCTGCCACCTCGCGCCGCGCCACGCCGCGCCGCCGCCCACCGCCGCCCATCGCCGCCGCCGCCGCCGCCGCCGCCCCGGCCCCCGCCGCTGGCTTGCGCCGCCCCCGACAACCGGAAGGCGCCAGCGCGAGCCGGTGTGCGCGCGGGGGCAGTGGTGGATCATGGGGGCATGGGGGCACGGAAATCATGCGCAAACCCAAAGTCATCATTTTTTGAAGTGTGACTCAATTTATTCAAAACAATTACCAAATATATAGATCTCACCACTTTCAGAGCGTTTGTTCCATTATGAATACATCCTTACGTTTTATTTTATGGTAACAAAAAAAACTGTTTCAAGAAACTAAACTGAACTGGAAAATTCATATTAAAAATGTTAGACAATAAACACTGTTAAAATACATGAACTTAATTCTCTTAAAAATAATAACAACTCTTCGACTTAAAACTGCTAAATCACATACATTCAATTACTTGACCTACTTTAACATAAGCTTGTCCGATATGGAAAAGCTCTACATGCACCTTGGTTTATTCCCAATAGGCAAATTCATAAAGAACGAAATCTTTCTACAATTAACGATTTTATTAAACATTATAGTCAATTTTTTTAATACTCTTCCTTCATTACATTATGCACAATGTTTTAATCTTGGTAAAACTTATCACTTTCCTCGTATAATTAATTACAAATTTCCTAAAAATAAATTTTATCCTCCGTAATTTTATTTTCGTTAACTTCTTTTCGAACCTTATCTCTACAACATTTTTCTAATTCTAAAATTTCACCTTTATAAATCGTCTTCAAGAGGTTACTGTTAGTGTCCATAACGACTGTCCTAGTGTTGTATGTTTCAATGCTCTGAAAGACACATTGTCCAACAGAAAGTAATTAATTAAATAAAAAAATATGTTGATCAGAAATAAAATTATCCCCCTCCCATCTAAAATGCTTTCGCGCTCGCTCTCTTCCAGTGTCTAATTAAATCGATTATTTCAAACATCAGTCAAGCGTAGAAAATGGACCATTTTTCTACCCGAATATACTAAATTTTTTAAAAGAAGATTATTAAAATATGTACTAGTTTTAGAAAATAAATAAATAAACCCCCTACCATATAGGTTAATCTGGTGTTGAACAGTTTAATTTCTTCTCCCGACATTGGTAAACCTTGTTATTGGCTAATTTCAGACTTAATCGTTTATATTACACCCAGTGGCCATGGGACGAGACGAGAGTTTGCAAAATGATCATGACCTCTATCGCCCCTCTAACGTCTTATGTGGGAAGACGTTTTAACTAGAACTAACGTGTCTTCATTTATTCGCGTATGTATAATTTGTGTGTGTAAATTACCTTCATTTACATATTGCCAATTTAAATAAAAATTCAATTAACATTTAATAAATTAAGATAACTTGGCAAGACACTTTCGTAAAGACTCTAAAGAGTTCTAGAACGCACGTGCGAACCTATGTATGGTACAGTGAATATGTCTGCGTGCGTGCATGAGAGTATGAGTAAAAACAATAAGAACAAGTCTACCATGCACCTGTGTAAGATCTTAGTGAGCGTTTTGCAGCTGCTTACATGAAGTACATCACTAGTATGATGTTCGTAATGATTAATAGCTTCCGATATCCTTCTTAACCTTACCTTTGGAAAGAAAAAAATTCTATTCATTCTTGTTCTGAGACAGACGTACAGCAAACTCGTTATAATACCGAAAAATAAGGCATTTGTAAACGCTAACACTTATTTATTGCCAAGAGTTGATAATGCACAGCAGAAATGTCGATATGCGCGTTTGAGGTGAAGTTGAAGTGAAGTAAGTGATTAACATGTACTAATCACTTCCTGCTGTTTCACTTGAATTGAGTGCTTTCTCTTTGCCGTAACAAGTTTTCGATTTTAACATATATCTGACCTGTCAGTGTCACAAGTATGTATCGTAGAATAAATGCTTCCGAGGAATGCCCGTAGCAAGCAATCAAATAAGGTTAACATTTTTTTGCTGGCGTTGTTTACAATAGTCGTGTGTTAGGAATATTTTAACAGGATATACTCAGTACAATAAATCCATTGATGAGAAAGGAATACCGTAGGTCGCGAATGGTAAATACATTTGCTTTACTTACTTTCATTATTACAAGAACAACGAGAACCTTTGTCTTTACACGGATTTGTCTTCTGTCAAAAGTCACGTAATTAGAAATCCATCATTTCTCCTTTGTCAACCTGAGGAATGAATTCGAGGATTGAAGATGAACTCTTGAAGAATCTCAACAAGACAATAATCTCAACACGACAGGAAAAAATATTTAATATTTGTAAATTCGATATAAACTTCCATATCAACACTGAACCCCTTTTTTAGTTGCTTACATAAAAATGCTTCAGGAAACAAATATTTTTTTTGTATAATTTGTTTCCTTCCTACACCGGAAATAAAAAAATAATTAGCCAAGAGACCCTGTGAAAGGGAATATAAGTACGAGCAATGAGTTTACAATATTACTACTAGCAAATTAATATGAAAGTATAAACAGGAACTATATGCCTTTAAAAAAAATCGTCCAAATTTCCTAAAACAAATAAATCATCGGTCAGTTGCGTCGTCATAAAATCAGGGTCTCAATTTCCAGACAATCATGAACGTTTGTACCTTGCGATTGAAGAGTGGAAAGCAAAAGCTCACCAAGAATTTCACATCATCTAATTTAAATTTCACCATCTCTTAGTTAATTGATAATGCCACGTGGCAGTTCTTTGACCCTCGGTCGCCCACATTCCGCCACATATATGGCTCTAGATGAAATATGGAAGCCGAAAGCGTGCATATGGAAACACGTGTCCCCAACGGGTCGGTGGGTAGGTGGGGTGTGGTGGGGCGGGTGAGGCCAGGTGAGGTGAGGTGAGGTGAAGTTCGGTCGCGTCGCCGCGCCGACCCCGCCGCTGCCGCAGCGCCGCTCGGCTCCGCGCCGCACCGCGCTGCGCCGCGCTGCGCCGCGCCGCGCCGTCGCCGTGGTTTATTTTCGCGGCTCGAGGCCGATAATTACGCTGTTTAATTCCCGATTAATCACTCGGCCAGGCGGGCGGTCGGCCGGGTGCGAGGTCGAGCCACCCAAGGCTGCCCGCGTCCACCGCCGCCGCCACCCAGCACCTCGCCACACTTCGCGAGAAGTCATCCGCCCCCTCCCGTCACCCGCCAGTCCGTCCTATTCTAGGCTGCAACTGGGAAAATGAATTTGCGAGGTTTCGCTGGTGGTTGAAATGTAGGCAGGGGTTAGTTCGCTCATTTTTATATCAGATGTTACTTATTTTAACATTGTTTACAATTTATAAGCTAATCAAATAGTAACACTACAACATCATCTATGTAATAACATTAGTTTGATCATTCTTATAGTTCATTTCCGGTTCACTTTGTATTTTAGTAAAGATCTCTATATAGTTTTACAATTTTCTTTCTGCCAAGTTTTGTGTGGAGTAACGTTAGGTAGACTACTCTTGACACTCAGTGTTGTACTATCATCTGTTTTTTCACTACGTTTCTTCTTTTGTTTTATATTGGTTTACATTGTTTCTGTTTCTAAAGAGCAATTATTATTTTTCATCCGTATTCTTTATCTGCTTTTAAATATGTTTCTCTTTTATTTTCTGTATTTCTCTGTTCGATCTTGTCTTCTTTCATCCCACACTTCCTTTGCCTATTCGTGGGATCCATTATGTTGTAGAACATGCCCATCTTTTTAGATTCAGTCTTGCAATATGAAATCCTCTTCCCATTTCCGTTTTAATTTTTTAGCCATAAACGCTGGCGTCTTACTTGGAACGATTGATGCATTAATGACGGACCATTACTGTAAGGTTTGTGTTAACAATTTTTAATGTAAAATGTCATAAAGTGACAGTTATAACCCAAAATTAGTATTTTTCGAGTTGTGTCAGTGTTGTAGCCCATGAAAGATACGTTGCTGGTAGTGAAAGTGTTAACGTTTATCTATAGTTATCGGTGATTTATGAGTGTCAAGGGTGAAGTAACCAGACATGTAAATAAATTATTTTCACGATATTTGGTTAAAGTGGGGTGTACGTGCTTATTTGCAATTTGCTTATTTTGTTTTGAAGTACAACTACCCTAATATTACGCTTGACACATTTTGTACCACAGCCACAAAATGAATGTAATAAAACTAATATTATTACGTATCGCAGTTTCAAAGTATTAGGAGTATTAGTGATACTGGTGTTTACTGTTTTACTTTTTTATACACACTATTAATACTTAATTGCATTGTTCAACAGACTTAAACTATCTTATATTAAAGTTTTTGTTAACAACAGTTGTGAAAAACTAAGTGTTATGAAAATTAAATTTAGAATGTGATACTTCATTTCATCTTCATCTATTTTAAGTTTATTTTGAAATTTAATTTTATAATATTTAACTGTTGATAATAAATTACTAAGTAAAGTAGGTTGTTGTAAAAATAAATTCGCTTGTTTTACACTAACATCAAGAGGAGCAAATTCCACTCGTTCTTGTACAACGGTGCGCGACTAATTGATTTGGTTGGCGTATGTTTACGCACATATATTCATGTCAAACGCAATGAGTTTGACAGTGATGACAGTTACTAACGTGTCTTTTCTTGTTGTTTTAGGTGAGTATCTCCGGCTTCTCAACTAGTTTTATGAAACGCTGGGCTGTGTTGGTGAGTGACACTTATTAATTTCTCTACAATGTGATAACTCATCGTTCTTTTCCGTGCTCGTTCAAAACCTCTGCTCGCACTAATTGATGACTTTAGTAGTAGTCTCTGTATTCTGATGTCAAACATTTCAAAAGAAATGCTGATGTATGCACCAAGATGCGACAAAACTGACGCTAGGGTCAAGGTGTAGTGAAATATTATAATACATGGGACACGTATGACACTTTGCATTCAGCCGTGTCACCTTGCTGTCGGCAAGCGGCTTCATCTTGCGATCCATAAAGACTCGATTACGCATAAAGGCTTCCAAATACGTTGGCAACAGTGTGTAAAAATCATCACTCTTCACTGCAACAACATCAATTACAATCTGTAGAAATAGTGTATGAATTACGTCATTAATAATGCCTCGAAAAACAAATTAATTTGCATATGTCATATCTACAAAGATGTATTCAAACCATCTTCTTCAGCGATTTGCAGTATTCATAACAGGGCTTCTCAATATAAGTAAACAACTGTATTATACAATTCGAAAAATATAATTCATTTTTTTCTTCTTTTGAGGACATGAAATGCTTTCTCCTACATCGGATTACTTCTCACAAAACAATTGAAACAAAGGAAAAATGTTTAAGAGAGTACTCGATAAGGATGTCAGCCATCAAAATGAAAATGATCTCTCATAATCAGAGGCGACGCTTCGCGTCTCCTTGCCCAAGAGTTTTAGAATTCCGAAAGAGCAGGTGCTGCTAACCGCGGAGGTGCTGCGCTCGCGACACAGGTAAACGACGCTTCCGCCCCTCCCCAAACTGCCACCCCCGCGATAAATAATGAATGAAGGCGATTCGTCCCTATCGGCGGGGCACATCAGACGCGCGTCCCCCGGCGCCGCACCCCATAAATCAGCCCCCCGGGCCCCCCGCACGAGGCGCGCATACGAATTTTTTGAAAAATTGAGCCGCCCCGATTCAATACAAATTTACTTCGTTTCTCTCTAGATGTATCGTTACAGATAAGACCACGAGCGAGGCATGCATTTATATGTTCGTGTGAGTAGGGAATGCATATTTTAAACGCAGGTAAAATAAATAAAATTGATGATGCGTGAATTAATGTCAGAGAAGTGTGGATTAATAAGAATTTATTAAGATAACATGTGAAAACGTGGATACATTGCATGTCTTCTTTTGTCAATAATGTTTATTTACCTACCATTTTTTCGAACTTTCTTTTCCATTCAATTGATGGAAAATTAATAACATCTATAGAACATTAATAACAACGAAATATTCAAATAAGATTGATAGGAAAATAATGATTTCTTAATGCACAGGAAGTAAAGTACTAACAGCAAATAACAATCCATATATTCGCCCACTTTTCTACTGATATTGCTAAGAGAATCGCAGAAGACATGCATTCACACGATTAAGTAAACATCATCGATGAACGATGTTGTTTTAACCATCCCTTCGGAGTTATTCACGGTATTGTAATTTCACGCTTCTTTTCTCCCATTCTCGTTGTCAGCACTGCCATTACGGAATTCTGTCGTATTCGGTAGAAGACAGTCATGATGCACTCGACTGGATACGGAGAAGAGGGAGGAATCCTCTGGGGAAAAGGGTCTATCCATTCACGGCGGAAGGGGAGGGGACACCAATACATCTATCACACTGCTACTAGAACATCTAACCAATCGATTTCGTTCATCTCAGGGGAAATATTCTTCGTTTCTAATTTAATCTACATTCTTTCATTGATATTTTATGTCATTAATTAAGTTTTTAAAGTGTAAAGGATTTTGAATTAATTTAAATTTATATCCATTGTTTCATTATAGAAACTACGTATCAATTGCGATAATATAACGTCCAACTTAACTCTTCGACGTTTGAAGAGACCTTCATCTCTAATGCGTTCCTGAACTAACTGATGCCCATCTGATCTAATATGTTTTCCATTCTTATTTTTTTTAAATGTAATGTTATTATTTTTCTGTGAAAACTTTCGTCGTAACTTTTCTCAATCTTCACAAACTGTTTTTGATGTATTTTATAACCTATATTTTAATGCTTGTTATGTCAATAAAACGACTACGTAAGGTTTGATTTAGCTCCTGATACCTCAGATAAAAAATAAGAAAGGAAAATCATTTTTAAATCTTGAAATCGATGCGCGAATGGCAGCGCTAGTGCTAGTGAGCAACCTGGCGCGTGAAAGGCGCGAAGCAAATGCTGTAGCAGTGCGTTCCCCTCGTCGAGTGAGAGGCAGCGCTGGATTAGGGGGCTTGCAAGAGCTCAGTGGTGAGCCCCGGCGGAGGGCTCCACGCACCGCAGGATTTGCCTCTGAGTCGCTGACAGGAGGTTGACTGCCTGGTAGCAGACACGAGGCGAGCGCCTCACACCCCTTGCGTTAAAAAACTGCGAAGTGCAGATTATGTGAAGAGTATTGTGAGAAAGATCGGTTCATCCGTCAAAAATCGATCCAACACAAACATTTTTTAATTTTTTTAGTGCGAATATTAAATATACATGTTCAAAGTTTCCCGTTATAATATTATTTATAATTTATTTTACTGGACAACTCGTATTTGAGACTCTTACAAAAGAAATACTTCAATGTGATATGGTTTTTGATCGACAAGACATATTGAATCAAAATGGTACGTTGGTCATTTCCAGAATACGGAAATCAATTCGGAATGTGCGTTAGTCAGTCATTCTGTCAGGGAAACAAATGAACCGAAACAACTTGTGAATCGCAGAACTTACGAACTGCGAGATGATTCTCCGAAGTACAAACGAAATGAATGTGTTCACTTATTTCTTAGGCATTACTTAAGAATTAAATATTTCAAATAAATGTTTGCAAAAATTTCGTACACTTAAAACATAATACAACATTTAGGGAGTAATATAACAAATCTATTACTATCTCAAGAATATTTTATCTCATTAATGTCATTTATAAAATTTTCGAACTTTTGAATTGAAGAAAAGTACATGACACTCTCTTCATTAAAATCGGACTTTTCTTCACCAACATTTTATTTTTTTCCAAAATTTCAAAAGAACGTCTAACACGTTCAGGGGCAATTGCCAATATCATCTGCATCCACAACATCGCATATTCCGGCAGATGTTGAATTCCGCCCAACCAACCGTGAGCGTTTAGGCGAGAGGGGGTGCGGGGGAACCAGGGTGACGCATCCGTCTGGGAACCAACCAAATCGATATCCCAGGGGAGGAGGCCGCCGGGGAGACGTCGACGGCGGCGGCGGCGCCGGAGTAGGAAAGCGATCGTTTTTACCGGGGCCCGTGGGCGGCAGGCGGCGAACACACTTTGGGCGAATGCGCCGGTGTTCCAGGAACCCCTTTGAAGGCGCCTGCACGCCCACAAAGCGCCCGGGCACTGCCCCTTCTACTCGGTCGCCCTCTGTGCCGCCGCTGCCGCCGCCAAACACTGGGTCGGAATAGGCGGAAGACGTGCACGGGAAAAATTATTAATTATGAACTAAATTCCTCATTAAAGAATTAATAAAGGAACTGAAAATGCAAATAAAAAAATGCTAAACCTGTTACACAAAATAACTATCTTTTTGGAAATAAAGGCTGAGCTAGTTAACAGCATTGAGACGGAACTGTTTTTCACCTGATGGAACTTATTTTCAGACTTAGTGAGGACTTTGGAATGATTATATTGAATGAAGAAGAATATATTCGTTACAGAAGTAGCTTTACTTCATTAACTGCGTACAAAGCGTTGCTGCAAAAAAGAATAAACTATTTTGTAATGTGCGTAAGAATCTCATTCTAAGAGAAAGGAGAAATTGTTGTTAGTAACCTCATTCAGAAATCTCCTCAACTATTAAAGACAAATGTAAAGTAGCTAAAAAAAATCTTCAGAGAAATTTTATAAAACCAGAACCACTTATTTTGTCCTCCTTCATTTTTTTATTCGTGTTATTTATAAGTTTGCAGTTCAGGAAATTGCTCGAAAAGAGAATAAGAAAATACGCTTTGCGCACATGCGTTGAGTTTTGGGCTGACTGTGCGCGGGCGGTCCTCCGCAATCGAAACCGGGCGGTCATTCCTCCCCACAGCGCTATGCCCTGGATCTAGTGCTACTGACCCCCTGACCGCAGTCAATTGGCTGTTTCAAAGCGAACGCCCTAACTTCGCTGTGGGAAGACACACAAAAGATGCTAGAAATGATTAATGACACATGAATGCAATATTGTGAAAGAGTTGTGGTTCATATTCAAAGGAACGACGTAGTATCTCTTTTGAATTGTTTACTTGCATTTTTTTATATCATAGACAACTGCAACGTATGCTGCAGACTTGGAAGAATTTTGTAATAGTGAGCAAAATAATTTTTTTATTATATATCTCCAAATGAATTTGACTATTTCTACGTCCGTTTCCTACCGTCAATCACAGTTGTCGTTTTATTGGCTAGTATTTCATCAAATTTTACATTATTGATAAGATATTATTGATTTAATTTTTCCTGGGAAATTCAAGTATAAAGGAGTGTAATAGTATGGCATGCAAGTATAAAGTTGTATTTAGCGGAATCAAAGGGTGAACTTCAGATTTGTATTGGATATTTTTACCTACAACAGAATACATATCATTTCAAATCCACTTTGAAAGATTGCTACTTATATTTTGAATGTTCAAAGTATCTAAACTCGAAATGAACTGAATAATTCCACGTGATACGGGATATAAAACTTTATGACCCAACAGATATCGTGTTGGTTAACATACTCGAAAATAAGTAATTTTGAAATTGAATGCATTTCGTCGAAACGTATTATTAGAATATTTCTACTGTGAAAAGCACATTTTTTCTACAAATGGAAGAAAACAGGATTTGCGTTCTAAATAATATACTAATGTTCATCTATTGACTTTTCAATTTATCAATTTTTCTAACTTATTTTTCTACCTTTTCTTTGGTCGTCTTCAAACTAGAAAAACTTCACTATGAACGGTCTTTGGCTGATAGTCAGTAATGCTATTACACCTCGCAGGTTATAGCCTTTGATGTGACTTTCAGAAGTAGAACTGTATTCCAAATCTGAACTATATAACTCGTTTCAGAGTATTACGTTCTTGGATCACTAAATACTCTGAAAAGTTCCTAGGGCTTATTGCAGTTAAAAGATGGATTGAAGACCATCTCTCTTTAGTAAATAATTGACACAAGTCTTTAAAACCCCAAACAATTTCTTTGTTTTTGATTCTCTCTAGTGGCGAGTGTTCAAGAGATACAAATGGAGTTCAACATCTAGCTTATTAATTTGTATTTGGGTTCACCAATTTTCAGCGTAAACTTTTGATGATGTCTTGACATCCACAATGATAAAATTCATGTTTTTATAACATTTCACGAGTTTTCAATTCAATTATTTCGTAGATTCCTAAAATGTGGCCGTGATCCAGTACAACTAAATCTGGATCAACAACTTGATACTTTTTTCAACATCCTTATATTTTTCCACACCTCTAGCAACCATAGAACCTCAATCCATGTCAATTAATTTCAATTATTCACCAAAAACAAAATGAATGAATCACTATTATTGAAAAAATTAAATAATTTAACTTTCACTGTCCTAACAAAAACAGTTTACCATTTCAGTTATCTAAAACCAAATTGTACATAAGTGAGATCAGTGAGTTGTCACAACACATGCATTCCAATCACACATGGCCTATTATTCCGTGTAAGTCCTAAGTATTACTAGAGGTATAACTACAACAATTAAACAAGCGGATTTTCCTTCTTTCTACCTGGAACTTATTGTTTGCCAACAACAATTTGAAAAGTCGTACATGATTTAGATAATACATCGAAAACGATTAACTCATTAAAAAAAGAAAGGATGGGCTTTCAAACATACGATACTGAGAAAAAATTACGAAAGGCGAAAATTTCATATAAACACATCAGAGCATTGCTAGGTTAAAGATTACACTATATCCATTCAATTACAATCTATCACATTGAAACCTTTTTAAAATTAGTCATAAATTTACTGCGCACACACACTTCGACAGAGTAATTAAAGTTCCTAAAGAAGTTATGCCCGTTATCAAAATCCTATAATTTATTATAATTATTGAAATTATTATGGAATTAATATTTATTAAATGAAATTTATTGATTAAAAATTAATTAATTAAAATTTAAGAATCCCATTTTGTTTGTTTCAATAATTTATTTACTAATAAATAATAGCTATTCATTTCTAACACCTAATTGTTACATCACTATCAGACATAATTACCACGATGGCCATTAATATCTCTCAATCTCCAAGTAATTTCCTTCATTTTATTCATTTTTTGGTGAAATAAAAAAAAATTGATTTGGAAACACAAGATAACTAGAAACAAAAACTGATTTTAAGAAAATCACAACCATGTGCACTATTCTTCATTAAATAACAATGATGAACACTGAAGAGAGATTAACGAATTGGAAAAATACAATTTTTAATAATGGTTCATCTAAAGTAAGTTCATTTTTCCTTAGCAACAATTAAACTCTAGAAATTACTGTTCTTCTTTTGATCACATTGAAATTAAAATTCAGAATTCAGAATTGGGTTGGGTTGGGTTGGGTTGGGTTGGGTTAGGTTAGGTTATGTAATTGAGAAATTTCAGTACGCAACCCAGTACGCAAGCATGAAGCATGAAATATTGTTAGAATTGCATTCATATTTAATATTTGCTTAGAGTTCTTTTTACCTTCCTTACGCACGAATATTTTTGTTGTGCAAATATAGTTCATTTCTTTTTCGTCGGTACAGAACTGCCAATTTCACTTGTCTTTGCATTGCGACTGAGATTTGCTTATGCCTCTCCGATAGATTCGAGAGTCGATCGTGAAGAGTGTAGTAAAGACAAAAGTCATACTCGATACATGCCTACTGATACTCTCAGAATATGCTCTTCCTCCCCCCCCCCAAATATTGTCACATCCAGAAACTGGGAAATTATCTCAAATGCAGTAGCTCTGAAATACGAGCTTTCTGAAAAATACTCTCAGACGAAATAATTGCAATATTTATCCACAAATACGCACTAATAGAAAGAAGGTATGTCTGTTGGGGGCGTCCAGAGGGTGGGGCAACATGTTCCAGCACCCACTTAACTATTTAACTGTAGTTGAAATATGATGCACTTTAATATATATTAATAATTTATTGGTTATAAGAAAAAAAGGGGAACTTTTTTTGGAAATATCGGGCCCCAAGAATCTTCTGCCCCCGGCCCCTTGTTTTCTCTGGGCGCCCCTGATGCCTATTAATGTATTTCAATAATCCATGCCCTGCTATGAACTACATTATCAACATACCTCGCACGATGAATAGTTATTTTATTGTTCGTTGAATTTTTTACAAAACCGTTGAAACGTATGCTATGCGAATGGCAACCTCTTACTACAATATTTACTTCCTAAGTTACTATAGTAAGCCCAGTGGGCTGCGCCTGGCCGTGGAGCGCGTGGCGAGTCGAATGGCGTGGCGTGGCGTGGCGTGGCGTGGCGTGGCGTGGCGTGGCGTGGCGTGGCGTGGCGTGGCGCGGTGTGGCGTGGCGTGGCGTGGCGCGGTGTGGCGCGGTGTGGCGCGGCGTGGCGTGGCGTGGCGTGGCGTGGCGTGGCGCGGTGTGGCGCGGCGTGGCGTGGCGTTGCGCGGCGCGGCGGGCGACCGGGCGGGCGGAGGCTGCGCACCTCGCGGAATCGGCGAAGCGGCGAGCGGCGCGCGGGTGGGGGTGGGGGCGGGTGGGGGCGGGCGCCGCGCGTGCGGGCGGCGGCGCCTGCGGCGATTGGCGGGCGCGCCCGGCCTCCTGCGCCGCCGCCGCCGAACTGCGGACGCGCGCTCCACCGCCGCTGCCGCCGCCGCCGCCTCCTGCGCCGGAGAAGACTCCCACGCGCTTTCGCAGCATCTTGCGACGCAGCGGATCCGTTGTCGACTCGGTGAATTTCAGGCTTCTTCCGCGAGATTTTATTTGCCTCATGATTTGTTTAGTCTATTGTTGTCATGAATTCATTTGCTTCTGCCCTTGTGTCTCAGCAGAATCGATGGATATTCGAACTACGATCTCGTGAACATGGCAGTTTTGCCATCAGTTTCAAGACGGGCTTCTCAATTTACTTCAATAAATTCCTATGAGTTCAATAAATTCCCGAATCGGTTTTCATGATAGACTGCATGCTTTGTTGCCAACGGGCAGCACCTATATTTTCAACCTGGTATTTTGCTTAGATACGTTAAATATAAAATCATTATTGTAACGAAAATACTATGAGGACGGAGATTTTGTTGTCAAAACCATTACTTTGTGACTATATAGAAAAAAATATATTTCTTTTTTGTGATAGTTGTGCCCTGACGGGTTCTTGTGCGGAAATTATGTCATTACCTCCGGTATTTCCTTTCCACTACATCCGGAGCTTGTAAGCACGGTTTCAACATTCAGTACCTGTCATCAACACAAATATTTTCCCTATAGAATATTCATGTTGATTCGCTGTTCCTTTTTTCATTATGTCGTCTATCTTTTAGCACTGCCAATAGGTCACGCACTTTACTTCAAGTGATATATATTACGATACCGCTTTCATTAATGAAGCTAGAGGAGAGACTTAGATCACCATGGTATTCACATCGTCTCCACTGCAGCTACCTTCGCTATCTCTATTGTCTATTTCGCCGCCACCAGCAGTTCGGATCATTTCCTGGCGACATAACAATCTTGAACTAGGAAACCATCAAATAGTTTAGAAGGACTGATTCCGATACATTTACATTAACACTGATTTTCACATTGGAAAAAATTATTACTTAATTATACTCTACGTAATTATTAGATTATTACTATACATAATTATTTCATTAAAGTGAGAGGAGGACACGAGTATCAGGATGGAAAGATCGCCCACGGTTTGTGGCTCGTTTGCAATCGTGCTTCTCCGACATACGCTCGGTACTGCTGGAGAAACCTCTGAGAGCTGCCGATCAGAGCAGCCGGCCACAGCATTTCTCCTCGAGGCACGGAGCTCGTCCGCCGTGAGCGGTGTGTTGGCAGCGGGCGCGGATGGCGCCGCGTCGCGCAGAGGACGCTGCTTAGGCGGCGCTCGTCGCCTCGATTGACCACTGCAAAGGACGCGTCGCGCCAAGGCCACGGCATCCGCCGCCATCTCCAACGCAAATCGCCGCCGCATTTGTGTACACGCGCAGTCACGCCGCGCCACCGCCGGCGCCTGCGCCGCCGGCGACCTTCGCCACGCGGACGCGACACGACGCGACGCGACGCGACACGACACCGTACGACTCGATGCGATGCGCGGTTGTCACCTGAGCAGGCGCCGGAGGCCGGAGGAGATTCACTTCCCAGTTAGGTTATTCTTGCTTTGGAAAGACTCATTTCTCATTTTTCGAAGAGGAACACACACTACAGATTTAATCTGCGATTTCGAACAATGATACATGAACGTGATACATCAGTTACGTTTGTGGTACCAAAAATTTGACAGATTTGTGAGCGCGTTCGACCTCACGATAAAATAAATGTTCATGAGTTGGTTCCAGGTTTATATGACAATTAAAGCGACCATAATTAGATCAGTCAATTAATTAGCATAAAATGTTCAACTCTGAAATAAATGTCGAAAATATGCTCTTCTGCTGTGCTCTCTAAAATGTTTCAGTACCGTTGGAGAGCTCGAACAAATATTACGAATTTTTCAAAAATAACTTCAATAATAGTATATAACAAAAGTGCATATGATTATCAAATGTTTTAAAAAATTAAAGAAACAAAACCTTCTTCGAAATCACTTCCCCTAAATTAACAGTCTGTGACTAAAATAAAGTCATTACGTTATAATTAATGTAACTTTATTGTAATGTCCAAATTCAGAAAGCGAAAGACATTTGTCGATGGACATATTTGTCGATGGACTTATCAGAGAACCGTTGAGAAATGCTTGGAGAAAAAGCCTTCCGTGGACGAGGGGCAGTTGCCGCCATTGCTGCGGCCGCCAATCGCGCTCCCTTGCTTGCAGCTGCAGTTGCAGCTGCAGCCGCGGGGGCGGAGGCGGCGCCGGGCGCCGGGAGCCGGGGCGCCGCCCACGCGCGGGCACAAAGTGCGTACGCTGCGAGCGCCCTCGCCCACGCGACGAGCGCCAAGCACTAAGACTATAACTCTCTAATTACCCCGATCTACAACTAAACAAAAGGACGATCGTAAACAAGGGAGCTCTCTTTGAATGTCAAAATAAGACCTAACTAAACATTTTATAACTGTAGGAGTGTGGTTAACCCTCACATGAATGGCTACATAATTATTTCAACAAACATTTCATTGGTAACACAGTATTTTCAAAATTATCTTTCCTTTACTAGACTGCTAATTCATCGTACATTTTGTGTCTTCTCTTTGGGTTTTCGAAGACCAAGAGTTATGCAAACAAACTATTTCGTTTACTTAAACAATTTTACGACTTTGCAGAAGGATAAGGTACTAATCCTTCCCTTCAGCTCGAAGTAATAGAAAACATGCTTTTACCGATGCTAAGACGTTTGAAACGAAGGCAGTTTTAACGGTTGGCTATTACTTGAAGCTTTTCTTCTGTAGCAGGTCAATAAAAATACGTGTGATGTCACTTCCTCAGCTAAACGCTGTGACACACACGTGCATTTACTGTTGTTTACTGATTGATATTCAGTTATTAAATATCCAACGAACAGCCATCTCCAGATATTCCCAATCAAGTCACCCTCTTGAGCCTGTTAGACCCAACCCTCCACCGCAAGAACCCCGCAGCCAACCGGTGGACAGCAGCCCGTCAGGCAACATTCTAATGCCTGCTGGGAACATTACCCGTCCGTCCGACGTCTGACCAACAGTTTGATCCCTCGCTCGTTAGGATCGACTGCGGTGACGACCGCGGCGGCATTTTTTGTGCATCCCGCCTCCTTTTTGTCCATCGCGCGCGCGCGGGTACGAAAGTAATCAGGGGAAGGAGCGGCGGGGCGCCCTTGCAAGACGGAAAAATTAATATTTGAGCGCGTTTCGGGGGCGGGGCCTCGCCGACCACGCCGTCCCCGCCGTCCCGCGGTCCCCGCCGCCGCCCCCACCGACGCCGCCGACGCCATTACCGTGTAATGAACGAGCGTTCCGCCGCCGCGACACGGAGTCGATGTCGCCGTAATTAGCCGACGCGGCGGCGGCGGCGTCTCCCTTCGACGCCGCAAAAGAAAGAAGGCGGCGCGGCGTCTCGCGGACGAGTAAACAACCTGAAAGAAACGCGCGCGTCCGCATGGGCGGTCCGATTCAGAGGTCTTTTAATCCACTGCGCAAACACGACACACGACCCTTCCCGGCGCCGTCGTTTCTGTCCTCATTTTTCTGTGGTAATAACGTTTACTTACGGCGAAAGAGAATGTCTGACCGCCGGGAAAATGTTTCGACAAAGGAGTAATAAGTAAATGGTCGACGAGCGAAGGAAAAACGCCGCGTGTGTACCAGGTGATTGGGAGCGTCTGGTGGAATGAACGTGAACAACCATTCTCGAAAACTGGAGAGGTTTATGTCATTATAATGGCATGCGAGAGGCACAATGTTTCAATTATTCAGAGAAAATGATAATGTAGCTCCAGAGCACGTTTCAGACCTGGTGGCTTCAATGGTACTCAAAGCTTCGTTGAATGTTTCGAGGGGAAGCGATGGAACCAGGTGGAGGTCACTCAAAGGATGAATTAGTTAGTGAACAAAAAATATCAAAATTTTGGATGAATTAGTGAACAAAAAAATCAAAATTTTCACTTTGTTGTAAAAGTTTCGAATCTGCATTAGATGCAGTATTACTTTAACAGCGCCATCTCACTAATGTTTTCTAATAATCTTCCCCTACTTCAATGTATTTCCGCGGAATCAAATGACTGCATGATCGAAACAAGCACGTAGATTCTGCAACAGGAACTAAAAACCCAAAAAGAGGGTAAATTTGAGTAGTATTGGAGAGTGCCTAACTAATTCTGAAGAAGCCATATCAAATTTGCTGAAATATTTTTATTTAATTGTCGATGAATGAGTTGCAAAAGAATTGAAAAGTATGTTTCGTTATCACTCCCGGACAAAACACTGTTTTGACAACAGCATGAAGGACTGATTTAGTTTACATCCTATTTCATCCTTCGTAAGATCTCTACTCCGTTACATCACGTCACCTTACATGACGCCATGAGAGAGGAGACTTAGGAGGAGGGGTAGATTTTTGTAATAGTCATCTTAAGAAATGCGAGAAATTTCATTATTCTAGTACCAGTCGCAAAATCCATCTGGGGAAAAGCATTCCCATTGTCACTTTATCCAAAAACACACATTCCCACGCGTTTAAGTGTAAGACGCTTGCAGAAGAAGCCAAGCGCGGAACGAAAGCGAGAATCGAACGCAAGTCGCCATCCAGCTAAAACTTGCAGGGTGGCGCCGAGCATCCAAAGAAACCTGCAAGGCGTCCGCCGGCGTCGCCGCCTGCGACAAACTCCCGAGACATGGGATGATCGACAAAATGACGCCGGATGCCTCCGGCCAGTGGGGGCGTTTTATTTTTTGCGATCGGGCAAAGCTTTTTGACGAAGTTTTGTTCCAAACGGATGAGCAGCCCTTTGTTACTTTCCTCGAGTTCCCGGAAAGCGACCAAGTTTCCAGCTAAACTTATTTTCCCGTTCGATCCATGAAGAGTTTCTTTCCGCGGCACTCGGAGGGCAAGCCTGTGAAAAATGCGAGCCGAGAATCTCACTAGTCAGGGCGGGTAATTTTCTAAATTTCACTTCTACCCCGCTGCATTGCCACCGGCGACGAAGGCGTATTTAGTCTTGCTTTAAGCAGCCGCCGGGCGCGGGACAGCGTCGCACTACCCGGCAGTGACCAATGGCGATTTTACGCGGGGTCGCAGACTAACGCCGCGCCGCCGGCCACCGACGGTGCCTCCGCGGGGGCGGATGTTCCATTCCGCGGCCACCTGATGGCCGGCTAAAACGCGTGAAATGAGCCGAATAATTTCTCATAAAGATTTCGACACGAAGCCCTTTTGCGCGATCCGTCACATTCATGGACTATGTTTGGACAAAGTGCAAGTTAAGGCTCTGGTGTGCTTGACCTAGGGACTATGCACCGTGCGACGTGTAGCATGTTCTTATAATGCAACGTTTCTCATAGCCTGTGGCAATGCTTGCCATATTTGTTGAAAGTGGTTATTTTGAATTCTATTAACTTTTTTATAAATTTATCTTAGATAGCTGTGAAACTGCATGGTCATAAGCGATCAAAACCTCTTTTACAATTTTAGATTATCATAATACATAATGAATTACATTTCATATCACTGAATTGCATTCATTGCCCTTTATGATTATGATTCACTTATGATTCAAATGCCCGGGAAAAGTAGAAGCAAATGACAACGTGATTCTTATAAATGTATTAATAGTAACAGAGATTGAAACTACATGTAAGCTGCATATTACGCCAGCAATTTTCAATTAAAAATGCAAATTTTAATACTAAGCGGAATCGCTGCATAAAAATAACGTTTCTTGATTGCAATAAAGCATAAATTAAACACTGTTGGAATTTTCATTCAACTTGTTCAATTCATCATAATACTAAATGTTAACATACTCATTTTCCACCATTTCATTTAAAACTTAGCTCTCTTTGAAAACGAAATCTCGATACTTTGAAAAGAAGCGCAATTAGGCATCACATTTCAGAATGTTGCTTGCAACTCTAAGCAAAGGTGGAGACGTTAGCTTATATAAGGAATATGCAATACAATATAGATATTTACTAACCCAACCCACACAACCAGTTGATTTCTGAATCAAATTTCCTCCACATCTTCGAGATCTTCCACACGCCAGATGCGGTCATCAAATCAATACTGTTCAGTCTCGTCCTCACTACTGGAGCGGCGGATCACACACCTTCGGTGGCGGCGGCGAAGAAGCGAGGGTCGCGCGGCGTCCAGGGCACGTCGCGGGCGCCGCCGCCGCCGCCGGCGATTCCCGATAGCTGGCGACGCTCTTTGAGCGCGGGCCGCGCCGCAGCCGCCGGCGACGCCTATCACCCGCGCGGCACCGCATCTCCCGCACGCCCGCGCGCTCGCCACGCGCGCCGCCTCCCAAGCGGCCCGGCCACAGCTGCTTGCCAAAGGACGAATCTCCAACAAATGCATTTCTTCAGGAAGGGGAACTGTTCAAATTCAGCCTCATAGCCCGAGATAATAATAATAATAATAATAATAATAATAACAATAATAATAATAATAACAATAATAGTAATAATAATAATAGTAATAATAATAGTAATAATAATAATAGTAATAATAATAATAATAATAATAATAATAATAATAATAATAATAATAATAATAATAATAATAATAATAATTTATTGCTTATAGACATACAGATAGTATCAAGCAAAGTCTGTCTAGAAATTATTTACAATTACAGCAAGTTAATTAAATTTTTTTACTACGTTCACTTATAGAAATAAATTAACAAATTTATATTATCTTGAAAAATTATATGCAAAAAACATATAATTTACTTGGTAAAATACAAATAGTTTACTTGGTAACTTACATGATTAATAAAGCATGCAAGGGCTCACAATAAACATTAATATAATTTACATAGTTATAGTAGTGCAAAGATAGTATTCCAAAGTCGAATATTACTGTACAAATCAATAATTCAAACCCACTCTAACCTATGCATGTCCAGTATGGGGTGGAGTAGCACCCAGTGACCTCTAGAAGTTAGTTGCACTCCAAAATAAGTTCCTGAGAAAGACCCTCAAGGCACATTGGTTTATTTCAAATTCCAAAATTCATCGCGAGCTAAATATATTGCTACTAGACGAACACACAAGTAAAATAAGTTTACCATAACTTAACTTTGAACGTTAGACCTCAGACCAAACTTTGAAGTCTGAACAAACCTTCGAAACTTAGATCATGTTCGCGAGTAGGAATGAATACTCCTTGCTGGATGGCCATATCCAAAATGTTATAATATAAAATATATTGTTTTCAAACTCCTCGAGAGACAGAAATGTCGAACGAAAATAAATACATTAAAAAAGTATTTATCGGTTTTCATTTAAGATAGAAGATATATATTTAAGATAGATAGTTTAAAATAGAAGAAATCGCCAGTAGCTGTAAAGTTGGAGAAGCAAATAAATAATATATTGATACATAACACTAGCAAACAAACGTAAATGGACGTACATCACTTTGGAAATAAGCTTCAATTGTCGGGCAAAAGTTGAAAGGACTGGGAGCAGGTAGGCCCAGACCACTTCGGCCTGAAACTGAGGAAAATATGACTGCAACATATCTATGACTACAAGGAGTTTATGACATACCTTACTGTACTCGTATTGCTCTGCCATTTGTCAAAATATAAAACTACTAGACGCAAACGAGTTCTGAAATGTGGCGTAAGACTATCTGGGTTCAAGCCCTTGAATTCAACTGCAGTGATTTTCGGGAAATATGTCATATATACCAATATTTTTATTTCTTTTTATTTTATGGCTTTCTACTCAAAACTAAAAGAGACGTCAATTACAAAACTAATGTATTAAAAAAATAAAAGTCATAATTTATGTAGTGGTTGACAACATCTCGCGAGGAGATCAATATTTTGGAAACGATTTGTTGACGACATTGATAGATTTCCAATACAACTTTCTTCTAAGACGTAGAATTTCCATTACCTTAAAGGTGCTTGGTGCGTAATAAATTCTTGGTAATATAAAATGCCAATTTGAAATCGACTTGAAACTAGGACTAAATATTATACAAATTCTAGTTGAGAAGAGCTTCAACATTTTAGCCTCATAACTAAATTGGAAATGTATTGATTTGATGATGAACAGGGAAATTCAAGTAATAATAAAGAATTGGGATATGCACGAACACGATAGTTACAGATGAAGAGTGGAAGTTAGTCCTAGCCCTTTCCAAGAAATTCATACCTATTACTATTACTTTACATGAAATTAATGTTAAACCTGTTGGAGAATTGTAACTTATAAATTGTCACTATTAATTACTGAATTTTTGATCAATTGATTTCTACGTTAATAATCTGCAATTTACCAATTGAGAATTTACTCAACAATGACAAATAACTGACCAGTCCATTTTGTAAATAGAATGGTGCTTCGAATATAGTTCATGTGGCTCTTTGTCAATAAACGATAATGGATCATACTTTTTGATTCATCGTAAAATAGAACCAGTAACTCGAACTGAACTTCAAAACATGATTCGGAGTAATATATTCAAAGGCACAATGTGACAATAACGGAACATAAACGTTCGTGAATTATTCCGAAAATCTCGTATTTTCACACTACCGTGACATGATAATTGTTATGGCAGTCCATCTCCCATGGTTAATCACACAGCGGTAATTACAGGTTACTTAATGTGCATCAGACAACTCTCCATTTCCCGAGATCGAATCATTAACAACAATTAAAACTTGCACGAGTCATGAGAAACTCTCATCTGCCCCTGTAATTACATTCGCTGGCAAGGCCCCACGCGGCTGGCCCACTGGGCGACGCGACGTCTTGCGGCGGCGGGCCATCACACGACGCGGCTGCATCGCGCGCACGCAACGCATCGCGAACACGGATTCCGCGCATCGATAGGCCATCGAGTTCCGGCCGAGTCATTTATCTTGGCGAGTCGACCCGGCCGAGGCAATTAAGGCCCGCTTCCCTGTTTAAATAATACTCTCAAATATCTCTATCGCGCGGGTATCGGGATATCTCTCGCGGAGGACGCGCCCCGGCCACAAATCACCTCAGACGCGCCCCGCGGCGCCGACGCCCACACGGCGCGACTCGCGGCGGAGCGGCGCGGCCGGGCGGGGCGGGGAGGGGCACGGTGGGGCGGGGCGCGGCGGGGCGGAGCGGCGCGGCCAGGCGGGGAGGGGCGGGGCACGACGGGGCGGGGCGGGGCGCGGCGGGGCGGGGCGAGGTGCGGCGGGGCGGGGCAGGACGGAGCTGGCGGTGTGGCGTTGCACGGGAGGGGGGGGTGGAGCGGTGCGGCGGGGGAAGTGGGGGCGGTAGTGTAGGGGGAATTGTGGCGGTGGGGTGGTGGAAGTGGAGGCGGTAGGAGTGGTTGTGAAGAAGGTGACCCCGTCAAATGAAGGGATGGCTGCAGAGGGGGCGGTGGTGCGAAAGCTAGAGAGTTCAGGCGATATGGGCGGTGGCGGCGCGGCGGTGGAAGTAGAGTCTGTGGCGGTAGCGGATGTAGCACGGAAGCAGAGAAATCAGCAGCAATGCAGGCGGCGTCGGTGGCGGTGTAACGGAAGAATTTAAGGAGCGGTTGTTCTTGAAGATTCACGAAGGTTGTGCACAGGTAGTCAGGGGCAACCGATGGCGGTGAATGACGTGACAGTTACGATACTACCCATGGAAGCGAGGCGAATATCGCAGATGTGACGAGTATGTAAGTTATTCGGGAGAGTCTTGTCACATTGAGGCTGCCCTTTGGCAAGGCGGCAAACCTCCCCGGTGAAATATGTTTGAAAAGGACAAACTCTGATCTTGAAACTCTGTTCTTCAGAAAAAGAAGGTAATATTGAAATGTGCAAATTTAATTGCGTTAGCTGTAGTATAAATTGAATTGGGCTTAAATTTATAGATTCCTGATATCTGTATTTCCCCGTCCTGAATCTATAATATGAATTATTGTGTCTCATAAGAACGACGAAGTACATGTTTCTTTCAGCATATTCAAAGATGAATATATTAATATTTTCGGTAAATTCTTTTGAAATACCGCAGATCGGTTTCGGAATTCTTCTAAAATACCTCAGGTCGGTCAGACATCAAGATTTGTAAAAAAAAAGGGGGGGGGGAAATGTGCCACAGCTTTAACGTTTGAGTGGCGGGATTGGTTGTGGCCGACCACGGGTGTTACGTGAGGATGGGGTGGTCGGCAACATTTTTCGAAAGGTGTCGTTCTTGACAACGGAGTTAGGACTGAAGAAGGTAGTATGAAACGATGATTTAGTGACATTTGATGACACTATTGGATCTTTGTCATGACTATCTCAATTTTGAGAAAGCAATGACCGAAAAAGAAAAGAGAACTCAATGAGATGGACGAACGAATCAGAATTATATTGAAAACAAATAGAATCAATATACAAAGTTTTATGAAAGAACATACTATCCGCAAATTCATTTCATTATATCATTATGATATATTTCTCCCAAAAGCAGAAGAATGTAAATGAATTTAAATACCTTTTCATTTCAAAATTTCGCAATATGTTATGCGCCGTTATGCTCCGATCCACAAAATGTCAACGAAATATATCACTCATGGAGTAGGAAGCAAGCTGCATAATACCACACTAATTCATACAACACCAGAGAATTAGTAAGCAAGTATACATCGTAAGCGACATGCAACCACATGCAGAAACGACATCCTCAACGAGAAAACGACGGTGGCGGTTTATCCTACGAGGCGCAGGTCCTCGCAACGTAACTGTTGAAGACTCTCCGCTTCCCAGTAAGCTCCCATATCTCACGTGGCGTTTGTTTTGGGCGCCGCCGGCCGCCGAGCAAAAAGTCGCGCAGCAGGAAGGCCCCCCGCGCGGGGTCTCGGCCAGCGGGAGGCGTCGCCCAGGATTTATGCGCGCCTTCGACACCGGCGCGACCGCGGACATTAAATAAAAGATACTCTAATGAAGGAGGAGAGCCTCGCGCCGATTTCCGGAATTCCAAATGAACGACGCTCCGTACGCGCTGCGAAAGCAAATCCCAAACCACCGGCAGAACGTGGCGGAGTGAATGGAGGTGAAAGGCTGCGAATCCTGTTCCCGAGGATTTTTTTTTTTTGCGTCACACAAATGTTCCGAGTGTACATGAAGTTAAAATTGATTGAGGTATTGAATGTATGAGTAGTTAATAATGCTAGTTTTTTTTGTATGGAGAGGGAATTGTGTGTGATGAGAGGTCCAGAATGAGGGGTTAATCTCACCTTTAATCCCATCAAGAGTAACTGGAGGATAGTCATATTATTAAGTGATATAAGATTTTCTAAGTTGGACATGAATGGTTGAAGAAGAAATGCGAAATAATCAGATATGTCCAGCAAAAGGAGTAAGTACAAGAGTAGCCGGATGAGAGGTAAATTAAACGGGGTATTCCTGTTATGTCGTTGAATGCACTTATCTGAAGTGGTTATTGACTGAATTTTGGCTCTCAAAGTTGGAATTCAAGAGCTTCTGCTTTATTTAGGATTAAAATATTCATATACAGTTTCCAGCTCGGCTTGTTACAAAAAAAATTGGCTGATGACTTCAAATGAGAGATGACATGGTTTAAAATGTTAAGACCTCATTGAAATTCACATCTTACATCCTGATCCGCGGGTTTTTCCCTCGTTTCAAGAATCGCGTCTAGAATGTGAGGAATTTACAAATGAGTGGACGCCAGGGTTACCGTTAAACATCCTGAACCTACAAACGCGATCTCTCTGATTCACAAACGACTCTCATTACTCTTGCGTCTTCTTAACTACTGGAGTTGTGCCCGGGCCGGCGAACACGGCTGCGAGGTATGCAGAGCAACAGGCGCTAGGGTCAGCTGTGGAAGATGGGAATCTGTCAACTCTAGAACACCTCATTCGTCCGATTCGCGAGACAATAGGCGTCACCGGTGTTTATGCAGGCGGCCAGTCACTGACTTGCCGGAGCGTCTGAACCAGATCGAATCGAAATAGGACGTAGCGGGAATTCGCGTACTGTACTATGCAGAATACATTCATCATTTACAAGTTACTAATATTTATAGGGTTTTTTTCTATATTATTATATACATCTGTGAAGTAATTTCTACTGGTTTATCAAATATTGTTAGAATAATTAGAAATCCAATCATTCCTAAAAATACTTCAAACAATAAAATTCATGCATTAAGATGTGAAGATCCGATTGAGTGTCCGTTACCTCTTTATATGGACATCGCAATCGGATCTTTATATGGCACTATTTTTGGGAGTTCAAAGTAAGAATTGAATATTGCAGATCTGTATGGGTATAGTGAAATTTATCTCAACTCTCTTTAAAATTGTTCGTTTTATGAAAATTATTTTGATTCCAATTTCACTTCAAATGTTATTGGTTATTACTTTTTCTTCCTAAAATATAGAACAGGGAGTAAAATTAGTTGAATCACTTCAACAATACGATCTCCAAATCTTACGATCTTTCTCTTGTAAAAAACATGTTTAAGATTCTTTCAAGCTGTAACTTTGCACACACGGCAGGACTAAGATCTGTTAGTGCTGTTCCAAATATTGTTAAGGTCGATGTAAGTGGCGATGAGACACATGCAAACTTGTACCAGAAAATAGAAAAGTCTTTTTGAATAGATGGATATAGTATATATCACTACAACTCTGACAGATTACAAGCTATTGGGTTGAAACTGGGTAAATATGTCAAGAGGAAGATATGGTTGCGTCGTTGTCGAGAACATTAAGATATTTTAATTTTTGGGGTACTTTACATGAAGTGTCTGTGATATTTTGAAACTCTTCTCAAAATGGCTAAAAACGTTTCTTTTGATTTTTCCCTAGAATAGAAGAATGATCATTCATAATAGTATAGTTCCGATTTTCATGACCATCTCTGACATTTTGAAAATTGCAAAATGTATAAATATATGTTGTGGCATTCTAAGGTGCGAATAATTTGACTACCTGCATAGACCTGGGCCCTCTTTTTATTTATGATCCACACCTTGTAGGGAAGGGAGACATGCATGACTTGTTCCCATTGCCGTATCTAACTTACTTGGCCTGCCTGAGCTTTCTTTCGTCACACAGCTTTAGAAAATGAATTACAATGATTTGTATTAGAATGCTACTGTTTCATTTTTGCCCCGACCAGAAACAGAACACGGCCCCACATCACAGAATGCTAGCAAGTTATATATAAGCCACACTAGAGACTAGAATCGCAAAAAGGTTTTCGTTTAGAAAGAAATTTGAGTTTTCTACTGAATCAAATTTCGTGATTTCTTTTCCTTTAAATGAAAGATGGTGAGGGTCAGATGAGTTACCGCTTGCTATTATTAACCAGTTTTATAACAGAACACTAAATTTTAATTAAATCATAAAATAAATTGAATAAACGCATATTTGCCGTCATTTGTACATTACGTCGTTTGGAAATGTCAAGGACTTCTTCAAAGCCTTGTTCTAGCGCGAGCATACGTGTCTGAGTGTGAGGTAGCAAGTTTTTTAAATTTAAGATTCAGTATTTTTAAATGCAAAGATTAGTGAGAATATAAACACTATGTCCTGCGATTGTTTGAAATAATAGCCCCTTCAAAAAAGTTTTGTCATAATTATATGTGATGCAATACGTTCTTAAATTAAGGTGAATAGTAGGATTTTCTACAATAGTCCACTACAACATACACATTGAGATCTTGGTAAAAATGAAACATTTCAATTGCATTTTCAGAAACAAGTTTAAATCCGTGCTCGCAGTGAAAAATAATTCTATTGATCTGAAATTCGCAAATTTTCATTTTATTAGTTTAATTCACATGCTTAAGTACTGAACGACATGAAAAAATATGCTGATGGAATTTCGATGTTCCTCATAGTGCACATGTTGTATTATTCTGTTGTGACTTTTCTACAACTCTTTCTTATGTGCAATGTAAAGCTAGTTCAAATTAATTTTTGGATAGCTCCTACACTTCCAATATTAAAGCTAGAGATTGACTTCTCAATGCAATTTATTTCTCAATTTAATGGCATTATACAGAACGCGGTCAAAAAATGTAAAAATTAAGAAATTAGCACCATTCTTTTGATATTCACACCGCATTAAAGAGATATTTGAATTGTGGTGATCTTTGGAGGTAGAAAAGTCAAACTACATAATACTGTCCTTGCCCTCAAATAATGCAGAAAATGACCAACGATAGATATGATTGGTTGCATTATAAAACACTAACGTGCATTGAGTACAAATACACATCACCCACATATGTCCATTTTGGCGTGTATTCTTGCCGGTCAAAATATTAAGATTTGTTATAACTTTCCACGCCATTTTTCAACAAAATTGGTTCTTGTGGCTTGGACGTTTTCTGCAAAACTTCATTCAATTCTAGATCTTTCAATGATGTATAATGCACTTTGAAATGCACTTGTATAAAATCTTAATAATTTTAAGTAATAACACAAAGATGAGAAAACTTTTCGATATAAAGAGCATACCACTTGTTTCATTAATAGCCCTCAATTCGAGATGCTGCAGATAGGTCTATAATTTCGCAGAACAACCAAATTATTCATGTTCGGAATGGAATATTATGAATATATTATGATATCTTGCAGACAAAAAAATACTGGAATAAAAGATATTACAACAAAGGAGGAATTTAGTCAGTCTGAGCAAATGCTGCTTTAACATCGTTTAGAAACTGGAGCATTACGCATTACAGCGTCGTCAAAGTATTACACGGAGGTGAGGCCGTTGAAACAAAGGGTATGCAAACACTCAGGGGGTTACATTGCAGGGGCAAGTGCAGACAGTGGGAACAAAGAGCAACAGCGATGCCGCGAGGCTCGAAGCAGCCGTCGTCGTCGCTGCCACCGCCGCCACCGCCGCCACCGCCGCCACCGCCGCCACCGCTGCCACCGCTGCCACCGCCGCCACCGCCGCCACCGCCGCCACCGCCGCCACCGCCGCCGCCGCCACCGCCGCCGCCGCCGCCACCGCCACCACCGCCACCACCGCCGCCACCGCCGCCGCCACCGCCACCACCGCCGCCACCGCCACCACCGCCGCCGCCGCCGCCGCCGCCGCCACCACCACCGCCGCCGCCGCCGCCGCCGCCGCCGCCGCCACCGCCGCCACCGCCGCCACCGCCACCACCGCCACCACCGCCACCACCGCCGCCACCGCCGCCACCGCCGCCGCCACCGCCACCACCGCCACCACCGCCACCACCGCCGCCGCCGCCGCCGCCGCCGCCACCGCCGCCGCGTGAGGCCCGTCCTGCCATCCGCGCCGCGCCGCGCAACGCGGGTATTTTTACTGCTGTGGTGGCCGCGCGGTATGCGCGCCCCTTGTCACAACACGCGCCTCCGAAATAGTCGACGCGCGCGACGCGACGCGGCGCCTGTGCCGAGGCGACGACGACGGCGGCGGCGGCCGCAGGGCGGGGGCGAAGGCGAAGGGATTAAGGGTGTCACGCCGCAAAAGCCCTCAGGCGGCGTCCAGAGCGGCGAGAAAAACACTGGATTAAATAGGGAAGAGCCAAATCTCAGTCACCACCACTCGACAGATTTAGATTCTGTCGTGTGTAAATAATGAACGAGCAGCGATTTCTCTCTGTCGCGCACCAACGATTCTCAGACCGAACAAGTTCGGTGTGACATTTTGATAAAAATCGCAGAAAATGAATAGAATTTAGCCACGTCGTTATCGTGGGATTTTCACTACACAATTGTTTATCCCAAACTTGCATAATTATATTTCATAAAACATTCATAGGAATACGGTTGCTTCTGTAATGTTAAAAATAAATGTTCTTCTTTCATTATTATCTTTGATTAAACATTCAATTTGCACTGTATAACAACATACGACTTTGTTATACAGTTACATACATTTGTAATTCTAATAACGAATGTAACAAGCATGAACAACATAAGTGGATGAGAATAAAAACTGAAAAAACTAAAACGACGACTTAATCTTAAATAATGATGCTTCGTCGGATATTTCGATATATTCTCAAGAGTTCCATTAAGTAACTCTCCATTAAGTAAATTTATACGAATGACACTACTTGGGTGGCTTAAAGTGAGTATTTAACTGAATTATATTTTCAAAATCATTTATATTACTTTTACACTGTTCATGGTCTCTCTAATAACGGTACATAAAGGATGAGTAAAATACGATAAGGTAAAAATGATGAATGATTTTAGTAGATAATTAATTTCATTATTTTCTTATACTTACGCTGGAGTATGGGTAAACGTTGAGAGAAACCGTAATAAATAAACAGTTTACAGGAAAATTATTCAAAATACTCTATTTGTTTTCAAATGGTGATGAAAGTTGAACTAAAACGGTAACGACATTCCATACGTCATTCAAACATTCCACATATGTCATACACACTCCAACTAAACCTGCAGGAGCGGCAACGGCGCCGCCCATGCCCCGATACGCACGCACCAGGCGTCTCAAGCACCCATCAGCCGCCCGGCGCGCCGTCATAAATAAATCGCAATGCGAAATCAATCACCGGGCGGCGCGCGAGTAGCCGCGCTGCATCGCCAGGCTCTGTCGGCGGCCTCCTGGGCCAGATGGACCGGCGTAATTAGACGGCGACCCGGCCGAGACGTTTCAATCTGCCTCCGCGACAGGGCGACCCGTGGGCCGACGGCGGGGGCAGGTGCGAGGGGGCCTCGTTTGTAACGAACGCCGCACGCACACACACACACACGCGCGGGTCCGAGTGCACGTGGGCACACGCACGCGCCGCCGCCGCCGTCACCGCCGTGGCCGTCCGCCCGCGCGCGGCGATCTAATGCCTTTTTAATGGCGGCCTAACTGGCGTAATGACGCGGCCGGGACACCCCGGACCTATAATTTTTTTTGCGGCCGCCTGCCGCGCTTCAGTCGCTTTCAGCCCCAATTTGGAGCGGCGACGGCGGCCGGCGGGCCGGCCGGCTGGCCAAAGCAGCGGGCGGGTCGAGCGCCTCCACTCGCTCGCTCGCCGGCCGCCGCCGTCGCCGCCTGGGTTCGATCGCCGACCTCAAGCAGCTCCGACAAATGTCAATAAACCTTGCCGCTGCCGAACGCTAGGCGGCCCCGCTCCACCCTCCACCCTCCCCGCTGGCCCCGCCCCGCTTCGCCGCTGCGTCCAAACAAAAGAGAAGCGGCGCGGCGTGGGTCGAAGTGAGCGCCGTCGCTTCCGAATGAGCCCATGATTCATGGCCAGGTGAGAGACGCTGGCGTTGAAATTTCCTGCCTCAGTCGCGGAAAGCGGGCTTTACGCCCGTACTTTCTCTGCTCGATGCGAGTGGATGTCACTCGCCGAACTTCCTGTAGTTTTACGGATCGAGATGAGATGGCTGTACATTGATAACTAATTAATAGTGCTCAACTCATTGGTACTACAGAAGAAGTTACCTTTGTTTTATTCATACATGTCACATTTTTTGTAACATTGCTATCTATTGCTGTTTGTCTCGCCGTAATGCGTACACCTAATACTGTTTCAATGTAAAGGACGACACATTTTCCCTACAAGTACCACAAAATGCCAGCGATTGCTTATCAACCAATAACTCGAGTACCTAATCGTTAATTTCTTATGTCATTATCGCAAACATGCAGCAAATAAAGTTGGTATCCCTGAATCAGCTGACGAAACATCGATCTCAAAAACCTCCCCAATAAGATTCGTTCACGCGATGGAACCGACTCTGGGGGCGCGCGGGGAGTCGGATCAATCGCCTGTATCGGGGCCGGAGGTAAAAAGCGCCATTTCCGGGCTAGAGCGTGTTGCGTCACGATATCGTAGGGCGCCGCTCGCCGCCACCGCCGCCACTGCCGCCGCTGAGGGCCCCCTCCCTCACCTGCGCCTAATGACCTCCCGCGGTCTCTCCACCCCCGCCGCCCCCGCCCCGCCCCCGCCCTGCCGCCGCCACCGCTCCGCACTCGCCTCCGCCTCCCAGCGATGGGCGCGCTCGCCCGCTTGCCAAGCACGCCCGCGGCGAAGATATGGCAGTCAACACTTCGTGCGGGCGAGAAGGTTCTAAATGTTTCTCTCTGAATAAAACAACATAACGAGAAGTTAAGATAATCCAAACTTAACATTCAGAAAAAGGCTATGCTTAATACACATTATGCTAATAGAATACAGTAGTAGGAGCGTTATTCAGAAAGGAAAGATTGTGTGTTCCAGTCGGTAAACTGCGTCCCGTTTCTACTGTAATATTATTTCTCGAATTTTACATTCAATTCCAAAAACGATCAACATTTACAATAATTTTACATAACACGGATCCCATGCCAACCACTCAGGTAATTCTGGGGAAATAACATTTAGTTTCAACCTAAATTTCACTACGCCTACGCGCCGAGAACTATCATACGTGTTTTCAAGGGCTACTCGGCGCATTGGGAAGACAGGCAGCACCCCGGGTCAGGGGCGTGGCCGAGCCACGAGGGCCTTTCCCAGAAACAGATCAAACGCGCCCGGTCGCCGATGCGTGAAGTGCGCCCGCGAAGCACGCGTGCGCGCACGCCCGCCGCCCGCTGGGAAGCCGGCTGGCGCGCGGCGAGGCGTCCAAGTCGCATTCCTCCCAAAAGCCATGCCCAGGAGCGGTGGGCGGCGGCTGCGACGCGGGGAGGGGGATTATAAATAAGAGTTGGCAGCACGTGCGTTGACCCATATCCCTCGCTCGAGGACCACGGCGCCTCACGCACAGGAAGGCGGGCACATGGGCACTGACTGGCTGGGCTTCGCTGGAGGCTGCGCACGTGTTTCATCAATTTGGCTGATGCGATTAAGAAGAGTGCCTGTGATTGACACTCTATTTGGGGATAACTCTAACGCTGGTAAATGTTTCGAGGAAAAAATAGGTACCAAAGGAAAAACTATCTTGAGTGTAACCCACAGATTATGAGAGATGGATTTCCATAAAACGGAGGCAATTTTTAGCTAGCAGATACAAGACGAAGATCGTAAATGAGCGTAGTCTCATCAGTACGAACTTTGTATTTTTTTTCTTTAATTGTTTCTGAAGTGCTAACTATGTAAGGTAAATGATTCACTAGGACTTAACGGTTGATATTAAGACACGTGTTTTCTGAGATGAAATTCTTGAGAGTGCCAAGATAATGTTTCATTGGAACATAACAGGACGATGTAAAACAGAATTATCTATGAAATTCTTGAGATTCCAAAGAGAGAGATATACAATATAAAAATTGATCAATAAGTTTAATAATGCAACAATAATGCATAATTTTCAGCACATTTGCATTTTTCTGTATGCTTCCAGCACATAAATTCCATTCCATCCTAATTAAACAAATTGAATCGATGATCTTGAAATAATTAATCAACGTCGACCAAAGCAAATAATTTTGTTAACTCGAAACTTGAAAATCTCGAAACTTTCTGGAAGAAGCAGCAACAAGGCCACGGGTCCACTTCTTCCCAAACCCGAAAGCTCCGCTTCCCGAAGTCCAAGTCCGCGAGTTATGAGGCCACCCCCCGCGGCGGTTCTCCAACCAGTATCACCTGACCGGCCCGCACAAAGAGGCGCGGTGCCACAGAGCAGCGCTAACGGTGCGCGTCGCCGGGCGGACGGCGCGCGGGGTCGAGGGTCAGCGGCGGCGGCGGTGGCAGCGGCGCCCGGGGCGGCCCCCGCAGACGCCAGGGCTCCGCGCCCGCGACGCGCCCGCACCTGCCCCCAAGGCCGGCGGCCCGCGCCCGCCCGCTATGCGCTTCCCTCTGAAACACGCGCTCTTCGGTAGGTGTTCCGCAGGGCGGCATGTGGTGTACTAGTCTTCCTGGCGGGACCTCGGGGTCCAAATCCCTCTCGGTCCATCCGGTGGAATGTATGGGACAAAGCGGGTTTGGCAATAGGTTTTCTCGAGTTTCTCCTGGCCCTCATTCTCGAATTGCTCTACCGTCGTTGAAGTCATAACACATAATCGTCATCCGTTATCAAACCACCCAACCCTTTGTAGCTGAAAAGGATTAGATATTGAGAATCATAATAAAGGTTATAAGTATGAGGTCAACACAAGAGCACCTATCTCACAGTTAAGTGTTTCGTTCATTTATTTTAAAAAAAATTAAAATCTCAATTTAGTCATTGAAATCTTCAAATACTGTTGAGTAAATTAACTTCACTTACATTATATTAATAATGTAACTTCCCCGTAATAAACCGTTCAGTTTTTTAAGCATCTGGGCTCCAGAAAGCCAAAGCTTACAGAACAATGTTTGGAAAATTTATTTTTCAAATTATCGAAATAGAACTTTGTAAAAAGATATTGAAGCACTGAATTTGTGAAATTCTTTTAATTAACACTAATTTGTTTTCAGTTACTTCAAATTAAAAACAAGTATCTCACAAAATTGAAATCAATTAAAATATAGGAATTTGCGAAGCAACTAAGCGAAGTAAACTGTTAAAGTTGTAAGTAACGTATTAAAGTAAATTAGTTCAAGTAAATAGTTTGTCACTGGATGAGGTTACATTTCGTTTTAAAAAAAAGTCCAAAAACTATGATTTTCAATTGAAGTAACTAGAAACAACAATTATTCGAAGTTATTATTTCAAACCAAACCAGAGAGACATCTGATAGCAGCAGTTTGCCACCCTATATGTGTGAAATCAAGAAACGTATTTCCACCTATCATGTTCCACGCCGTTACGGCCTCCAGAGGCAAGTCCTCTGCGCCTCCTGCGGGAAGAAGAGCGCCTCCTCGTGGAGCGAAATGATTAATACGGACGGGCATTAGCGCAACGCGACCTGGCCCAACGTTGTTTATTAGCGCCGCGATCAATTTTCGCGCGTCGCGTTGCGTGCCGCTCGCGGCCGCCGCCCCCACCGACGCCGCCTCCGCCGCCGCCCGACGCCGCGCCTTCCAGCGAGGAGCCCTCGTGCTGCTCCGCGTCGCGACGCGTCAGACGAGGCCCGGATCGCCCGCGCCTCCACACCACACCGGTGAAACCACGCTCTTCAAGCGCGTGTATTTGCCGGCAGCTCGCGAGCGAGCGAGCTCGTGAACCCAGAGATGGGAAGGGGACTATCGAAAGAGCTGGGGCAGCGCCTTTGTGCGATGTTCTGAGAATGGTGCCGGCACGAGAAGGTTCGAAAAGTGTGTCTTGAGCTTCTTGATTACCCGTAAATGTGCATTGATACATTATTAGTTGATGTTTTTGTATGGGATGATTGTGCCTGTGTGAGCAGTTTGCTGTAATCATCTTCAATCAAAAGAGACACAGAAGAATGATTCTAATGATTCAATGAAAGGAGAGTATTCGTGCTGTAGGAAACAACTTGAAACCACTTTTCAATGATTTTAAAAATAATTTAAAAATATAATAATACATAGTTATTGCGTAATAATGTAAATAGTAAACATTTACCTAGTGAAAAGAAGAGCGTGTAGATTTTGCGTAGTTAAATTTGTCTAGAGATTCATATTTTTTAATTATTCATTTTTTTTGTTATTTAAGGCTGCATCAACATCTAGATCATTAGCGATCAATTTTTCATTTATGTTAACCTGGGCGTACTGTCTTAACATTTAAAGAACATTTTCTTCACGAATATCCGTGCCTTTTTGTGGTCGCACAGTTCGCTTCTTATGCCTTCGAATACCGCATTCGCCCTCCTCAGTTCGCGAAAGGGAGCCTGAACTGCCGCCACTTGTGAATGCCGTCATTATCCGTATTGCGCCCGCGACCCGCGAGCCGGTTCGGCCAGCGCGATCCTTGGACATGTTTGCTCCAGGCGTTGACCGCGTGCAAGTGGAGCAGGGCGAATTTCAATTCGTTCGTCTTGCGAGAGAGGGCCACGCATCTAACTTGACGGATCCTTTCAAGAAGTGTTGCATAATAAATACGTATTCATCAGTGACTGGCTAGACATATTCCACGCTGTAAGATATCCCCAGTATCAAAAACCCAAAGATTATTAACAATGAATGAATACCTTCATGGTAATTAGAACATTTACCGGAACCTATGGTTGAACAAAGTAAAACTGTGAATGTTTCCAAAATTCGGGTCTTTCCTCCCTGTTCTGTCTCTCGCGCTCGTAGACCTCGTGATCTTGCGTCGCAAAGAAGAGAGCGATGAGAATCAAGCATATCTTCTTCGAATACAAAACTGCACATGCATATGTCCCTGTCCCTTTTGAGGCTGCTTGCACAGCACCAAATCCAGAGCTAGGTGCGGTCAGGTGACGGCAGGCAGAGTGCGATGACCTCAGGTCTCTTGTTAGCTAGCGGAGAGCGCACATAAGTAGACGAATAAAATGTGCATGATTTATAAACTATAAATATTGCTCGCATTACTTGTATAAACGAAACTGTTTTCATATTATACAAAAAATAATAGCATATAAGGAGACACAGGAAATCTAAAACAGAAATGTTATTATCAGATATTTGAGGAAGAAAAAATGGATCAGTCAGACAGAGTTGAGATATCTGACAGGATAAAGAAAAACCTTCTCAATAAATGTGCCAGTCATTGTATTGTATGATATATCAATAGTCGATGGAATACAGACATAAAATGTAAACTAAAGAATACAGTGTATAGAGACAATTGTAATTAATTTCTTACAAGATCTGATTATTGACGTGTCTACCGTGATTTTCACAAACTACAAGTTCACGTAACTGATAAAAGCTTATGCCAAACGATTATGTCAATTGTCAAAGACTAATATGTATCAGAAATGAAGGTTGGGTTAGGTTTCTAATACATAACGTATATCAATAAATGAACCAGCGCTCAAAATGCCAATAGGATATTTCTATACAAATCTATTTTTTCAGATTGATCAGAATTTTTGTTCTGATCATGCTGACTTAACGTTAAAAAGTAATAAGAATCACAAAATACTCTCTTCAAAATTTGAAACCTGATACACTATATACATTATTTTTATTTGTGTAATCTTAATATCTTAGTTTCTGTGCAAGAGAAAAGATAAATGAAAAAAAATACATGTTAAATGAATATGTAATTGCTTTCCGGATTAATACACTGCTTTCTAGGCTTAATTATTGAAATTCCATGCAACACCAATGTTCCTTAAAATACAGTTTAGTGAGCACTGCACTAGATTTTGTTGACAACCTGTATAATCTTCTTATATGTTGCCTTTCACTATAGCCTACTAATGAATACTTTCAGCTTGAATAATAGCACGGAGGAGAAATTACTAGTCCCCATCAGAGCCATATGAAAAATAAAGCGAATCCCACATTCCTCATTCTCCGAGGCTACCTGCTGCAAGAAAGATTGCTTCATAGTGGGTCAAAGATGTAGATTGCTCTCGTAACATTTCGTCCCCCGTGATGGAAATAATTCAACCATCCTACGGAGCCCGTGGCATTAAGCGTACATACGTGCACCTTGTAGCAGCGTATAGGTTGTAACGTGTTTACGTCTTCGATGTTCCAACCTCTATAATAGATGTACCTTCTTCGTGTGCCGCCACTGGGCCAGCACCCAAACGCTACAAATCATCTCTCTAACACTTCACGCGGCGGCTCACGTCTCGAATAATTTACTGTTATTACTCGAACAAATTCGCGCCAAAGGACGCGGACTCTTTCGCGCCGCTCGGGTCCACCGAGGAAACGGCGGATTAGATTTATATCGAGTATACTCGCGCCCGGGTCGCTGGCCAAAGTGTGTCGCCGCGGCGGCGGCGGCGGCGGCGGCGACGGAGGCGGCGGCGACGGGCTGCGGGCGAACGGCGGCGGATGGAGTCGCTGGGCGAGGAGCAGTGGTGAGGTGGGAGGGGCAGTGGGCGGTGGGGGTCTGTGGTCAACAGGCGGCGGGTTGCGGGAGCAGGCGGCGGGATAGAGAGCGGGTTGTGCGGGTGGCGGGCAGCGGGGGGCAGCGGGCGGCGGGCGGCGGGCGGCGGGCGGCGGGCGGCGGGCGGCGGGCGGCGGGCGGCGGGCGGCGGGCGGCGGGCGGCGGGCGGCGGGCGGCGGGCGGCGGGCGGCGGGCGGCGGGCGGCGGGTTCTGTGGGCGGGTGGACGGGCGAGCGGGCGAGCGGGCGGGCGGGCGGGCGGGCGGGCGACGCCTGGTGGCCGCGGGCGGCGAGGGGCGGGGTTCGGTTTCCCGGCGGCGCAGGTAGCGTTAATTTATGCGCGTGAGAACCGGCGGGAGACCTCGCGCTGGAAACGCGTTGCGTGCGAGTGCGCCGGCGGCGGTGGCGGCGGCGGCGGCGGCCAGCGCCAGACGCGAGTGTGATTTATTCGAGCTCCCTGTGCCGCCGCCGCCGCCGCCGCGGCCGAGGTCTCTTCCTCCTCGCGGCCGCACCTGCGGCGCTCGCGGCCTCGCGGCGCGACGCCTGACGCAGCGCGGCGTTGGGGATGGTGGGGGCTGGCGCCGCCGCCCCTCGCGCCGTCCGCAGCCCGACGTGCGATTGAGAGAATAAGAGAAATGGCTGCACACGCACCCACAGGAAGTGGGGTCATCTCCAGAAGTGAGAACAGCTCTTGGAAAGAAAATATTTGAATAAGTTTATACCTGGATACCTCAGGAACGAGATGGCAAATAGGCCGATTCAAATTATAAACGCAAATTGCATGTTTTGTTATGACTGTTCTGGAATAATAAATCGTGAAGGTTTGGCAATTGCTTAGAATTTCTGTACTTGGTTTTTTTTAAGGCCTGCAAATTAATACGACAATGCGTAAACTATATAGATATTTCAAAGCTGTTGACCGTCATGTTGCCAGAAAATAGTTTCAATGTCGATGTTTGTAATTGCATCACAATGTTTTCTTAGTAATTCATTGCACGAATAACATAAAGGAAAGGTACATATTCATACAATTCAAAAATAATGTTTTGAATGTCTTAAGAGAAAAATCTTGAAGTTCCTTTTTTATGGCCCTATTTAGAAAACGTATAGAAAAATCTACGTATAGATAAATATTATATTTCATAGCCCTTTGAAAGAAATTTCAGTATAACAGTGTAATGCAAAAAGAAAATAATCATAAAACAATTTATATAGTCTTACGTAGCGAGCGTTTATCCTACAAAACAGACATTGCTGCTCCAGTTACTATCTTAGTTGTATATTTTAACTAACAAGGTCGCATATTTTTCAACTAAAATAAAGAAAATCGTGATTAACGTGCGCTTGCTCCCTTCCCTTCTGCGGAGCAGGGCCGTCAACGCTCGACCGGCGCCGGGCACTGCACTCGGATTCCATCGGGGCTCTTGGTAATGCGATCGTTGCGTAGTGGGCGACTCCTTTCAGCGGCTGCTAAGATGCACTTTATGTCCTCCACTCGGGAAAATTATGAGGGAATGCGAGAGACGCTCCGTCCGGATATGACGTCACGATTCCTGAGGTGGGAGGCGGACCGCTGCGGGTTACAACAAAGGCTAAAGTTCCTGGAAGACAGTCGAGTTCCTCCCACTTTCCTTGTTTCAATCCAGTTTGGCATATACAAATGTGTGGTTTGCGTGCAGTATTGTGGAAGTGCATTACAATTAAAATTTTGAAACGGTTCCCTTTTTATCACGAAAAAGGTCAACATACTGTATGAACATTTATTTCTTCATTGTCTCAGGTTTTTTATTCAGTTCTTTTTCAAAGCTTAACGCTATTTCATCGCGTTTAGTGCATCTATTTTTTTCAAAACATACCTTGAAGGAAATAATTAAAATTCTTAAATGAAATGTACTTATTGCATGAGATTTCGCTTACACTGTCCGTTTCTGAAATGTAATTTTGAAAGAAATCTAAACAAATATAAGTATCGTATCGTCCTTTGCAACGCTTGTCAGAAATTTTCTTCACCACTTAGTTTGAGGCAACACTCTAAAACGAACAGTAGGGGCCACTTGTGGCCGCACGGCAACGGGTTTGTCCGACCCCGGAGGTACGTGATAAATGATTCTATAAAGAACCCCAACACAGGCTAGACTTGCGTTCTGAGCTTCGCGGCAACCGACAGTTTTGAACTAACCAGCAAACAGCTCCGCTGTTGTCCGTTATATCTCCAAGAAGAAATACTTACGAAGACAGAAACATGTACCGAGTAGGATGCAAGTAAAAACTGAAATTCAAATAAGTTACAAACTCTTACGATGTGTGATGTGATAGTACATATCACTTCACATCAGTAAAAACCTTTTCAGGATATGGACTCTTGAAATGCGTTCGTGATTAAATAGAATGTCAGTCATTTTCTTATTTCTCATTTTATTACTAAAATCTTTATCACCATTAAGGACTTAGAAAAAAGCAGGTAATATCCATTTTCATTGTGTTACACGTTTAATAACTATCTGTCAGTAATTCTAGTGCAGTGTACTACATGGTAATTTACAATGTACGTGAGTACTGTTATGACACGACGCACGACGGGTAGTATAACATCTGTCATGCAACAGAGCAACAAAGCATGACAGAATTGTATTGTGTTCCTCATTTGAATAATACCCGTTTAAAGTCAATTTTGTTCATATTCGTCACGTTAACAATCCAAAATTTGTAGATAGAAGTAAAAATTACCTATATATTGTATCGTCATCTTCGCAATTTTATTTACAGTACGAGTTACTTACGCCAAAAGACAGAAAAGCAAAGGAAAAAATAAATGGATTCAAATGCCGAGTAAGTAATATCTGTATGCAGCATACTGTATGCCAAAAAGATCAGGGAAATTGTTCACGACTTACATATCTTAGTCACCCAGTGGAAACATATCGCTTGCTGACTAAATATTATTCACCACGTATTCGTCACGGACGGTTCATTTACATGGGAACTGGCACCATCCCAACGTTAGCTCTGTCTCGCACTTCCAAGCACCAAGCAAGTAGCCAAGAGCACCTATGCTTGCTTCATACATGACGTCATGTCCCACTTGGCAGGGAATGCTTTCCATAATAGTAGAAAAACATCCACTTAGCAAGAAAAGCGGTTTGCAAAGATTTTAGAAACATTAAAATCTGTACTTTTTAAAAAGAATTAAGGGGATGAGAGAGAGTTCTACTGTCCAAAGAATTTACATAAGAAACGGTGTCAAGGTTACTTAATTTCTAGATGAATTTGTAGTGAAAAATGCAGTAACCGCGAAAAAAGCTGACAATAAGAATATACTTAAAAGAAATTTAAATGTATTAGAAGTCGTACACATCAGTTGCACTAATAGGTTATTGATAAGTGATTCTTTAGCACGAATGGAGGTACGGGAAGGGATAAGAGAGGCGTCGCAGGACTGGTCAAGGCGGAGCCCCTAGATGCAGGGAGAGATGAGACGAGAGGGACGAGGTAGGGTAATAAAGGTGGGGCGAGGTATGACGGAGAGGGCTAGGTGATCGGGACGGAGCCGGGCGGGTCCGCGAACCGACTGCAGCGCCCCGATGTCTCATTCGGCCCAGACGACTCCTTCGGGCGGGAAAATGGCGTAGGTGTCACTCATCGATCTGGGAGCGGCCCGACCACACCACCCGCCGCTCGCTCATTCGCGGAGGCGAAGAGGAAACGCAGGCTTCGTTCGGGATGAGGGCTTCAGACTTACACCAGAAGAGTACCAAGTTTCGCCTATACGAAAAGTTAAGCTTCAACAGCCGTATGGTAAAAATTAAAAAGGTTGTTGTAGAATACAAGAATTGGGACACACACAGGGCATTGTCATTCTTCATTTAGCAAAGTCTTAGTAGCGGAACAACGAAAATTGTAATAATAATAATATAGATTATTATTATTATAAAATTAAATAATATTAAATATAAAAAGTTATTGCAGAAAACATGAAATTGGTCGCAGAGCATTGTGATTCATTATTTAGTATAATACTGATGCAGATAATTTGCATACTTACATCATACATCAACACTTTCCTCCAATGAATTTGCATGAAGAGAACCTCTCCTTCTTTGGTTTATCTCATAAATTAGAGGAAACTGAGCCACCTTTAGAACTTTTGATTGCTGGCCAATGTTTTGCATTGGATGATTAGGTTAGTAATAACAACAAAAATAACAATAACGTTGAAAGAAGACCGACACAAGAGAAATGGAATTGTCGAACAGAGAATGACTGCTGCTGCTCCTACGTTGCGTGACCCCAGTAAATAGTATCGTCTTTCCTGGCTCTCATTCGCTGAGCCCGCGGCGGCGTAGGGGCGGCAGCGCCACGGCAGCAACGTTGGCCCCGCTGCAGCAGCGGCGGCGGTGGCCGCGGGAGAGCAGGAATGCTGCCGCTGTCAATGGAGGAACAGACGGACAGACGGACGGACACGAGAGTGAGGCGAGTACCCGAGCGGAGAGCCCCCCTCCGACCCCGCCGCCAGTCACCACCGCCCCGCCCCGCCCCGCCCGGCCCCGCCCCGCAACCCCGCACCGCCACCGCCGCTACAACAAAATAAACCATCAATCACGCGCCGACTTGAAGTTTCGAAAGGAGGGGACGGGAAAAATGAAGGGCGAGCGGCGGCGGCGGCGGCGGCGCGGAGCGGTCTGCCGAGCGAACGTTCTGGCTCTGCGAGCGGAGGGGAGCGGGCGGCGCGGAGGCGGAGGCGGAGGCGGAGGCGGAGGCGGAGGCGGAGGCGGAGGCGGAGGCGGAGGCGGGCGAGACAGGCGGCGGGCAGTCGGGAGCCGACCCAGCGGCCCCTGGCTGCGGCCGGGCCTTCTACTACTACCTACGGCAAGGGGAAATGCCTGTGAACCGAAGCATATGACAGTGTTCTGCAGCCTTGGGGCGGGCGCAATTAATATTTTCCATATTGACTACCGTCAGTAGCTCGTGATTCTGCACAAAATAAATTGAATTATTTTGTAATCAAAGGTTTGTTTACTGATCGTAGTATCTGTGGCATTGTGTTAGTGTATACGAATTTAATACTGCCGTGTTAAATGTTGATAATTTATTTTTATTGTCATCCACATAAAAATTTGTACTTGTAGAAATTTTTGGTTTTCAGCTGCTATAAAGTAATTTATAACTCAACTAGAAAAACATTACTATTGATAATGAATCAATCGATAAAAGCAACCGATGCAAACTGAATTACAAATAATCACATAATTAAAATAATCACATAATTTCCCAGCATTTTTGTGAAATATTTCGTCTCAGCATGCGAAAAAGTTCGCAATTTACGATTTTATTTCTTCAAAATAAAAGCTTTGTCTTGCTTCATCTCCCCCATTATGTTCCACACCTCTCTGGTTACAATCAAACTTTACCAAGTGTCTATATGTATGTATAGACGCTGCCGAAAATACGCAATGCCTCCTTTACATCTATTATCTCTGTCAAACAAATGAGTTACCTCTTGCATAATCGTTCTACTTGAAAAGTATACGGTTAGTCAGAGGAGTAATCATCGCTGCTTCTTACACATCATCGTTATTCGTTTCATCTCATTTACCGTTAGCCTCACACGAACTCATCTGCAATATAAATAAAAATTATCACTCTATTGCCACTTCTTTTCACAAAGCTGACCGTTACCTCTCAACGATCACCATCGCATATAAGGCTCTGGTGATGTCATTTCCCTGCATCCCCACTTTCAATGCCCTCTCTACCGCTGCGACTCCATCTACACCCTCTCCATCTCCGCCTTCTCCTCTCCCTTTTCCGCCGCAGTATCTACTTTCACATCCACATTCACCGCCCCCATCACCGCTTCATCACCTCCTTCGACACCGCCTTCGCCTCCTCCTCGACCGCCGTCGCCTCCTTCGCCACCTCCGCCTCTACATTCACTGTGGACAAGTCCACTGCCACCGCTGCCACTGCTGCTTTCACATCCACCGCCTCCGCCTTCACGTCCTCCACGGCGATCGCCACGACCAACTCTATCACGGCCGCCGCCACCACCACCACCTTCGCCTCCTCCTCGGCGGCCGCCGCGTCCGCCTCTACATTCAATGTGGATACCGCCATTGCCACCGCTGCCGCTACCACATCCACAGCCTCCGCCTCCACCCTCGCCTCCACGTCCACCTCCACCTCTGCCGTCACTGCTGCCACCGCCGCCGCCGCCGCGACTCCGCGTCGGTCGATGCGGCGGGTAGCGAGCTCGATCCATTACGAAATGGAACGCGGCCGCCAGGACGCGCCCGGCCCCGCCCCGCCCTCTCTCCCGCCCCGCCCCCGCCCCGCCCTGCGCCCCACGGAGTAGGCGCCTAAAGCACCGCCGGGGCCTCCGCACGCGTGTTGCCGCGCGCGGAAGCTCCCTTTAACTGCACGTGAACGGAATCCAGTCGACGCCGCGGCCGGCGGCGCGCCTTCCCATGTAGGCAGCCTATTCTGTTCGGAAGGATTTACATTGTGCGAGCGGTGTCGTCGAGTTCCCTCACTCGCGCTTCATTCATCACCTCTTTACAGTGTGTTTACAATATAACATTTAAGGAAACATTTTGCCAAATATATTGCTGACGTGTCACAGTGGTGAAAAAAAATGTACGTCAATTCGTCGCAAAATTTAAATGCTAAACACTCGCGGTTTTCATGTTTAATACATTAAACTCCCGAATTACTAGCTGAAAATGTGTATATCATATTTGAGAGGAAGTTAAAATCATAACATTTAAGTTAAAAATAATGTCCATTAATTTCCGTAATTTACGAGTAGCAAAAATGAATGCAAGGCGAGCGTTCCATTTTTTGAGAACAAATCTTATCTCATATTTTGGTTCTGACGTTCTCGCACGTGAAAAAACATTGCCTAGCAAATTTTAAGATTTCCCTGTCAACGCGTGATAATTTTTAATTCATAATTTATATGACATTTGTTATTCTTATCTCCACATGCACTTATCAGAAATCGCTGGCAGGCTGCAGCGCAGGAGTAATTTAAAATTCAAATTATGGCCCCAGTAACGTAAGTATTGGCTGGAGATAGGAGACGTTGAGTGCGCGGGCGGGCGGGCAGGAGGGCCGTGCGCAGGGCCCTGGGGAGGTGTCCGCGGCGCGGAGGGCGTATCGCCGCGGATCGGCCGCGGCGGGCGGCGCGGCGGGGCCAGGCGGGCGAGGCGGCCCGCGGGGTGCCGCTCGGGGCCCGGATGCCGTGCCGCGCGCGCTGTCAATCTCCACTCAAGATGGTATCGCCTCCCGCCGCCACCGCCGCCATCGACGTCACCGCCGCGCTGCGCTGCGCTGCGCCGCGGCCCCCGCCATCCCTGGCATTGACTTTACCGTGATAGCCCGACAACATTGCCACGGCTCTGACCTCGCCGTTGGCACGCCCAGTGCATTCAACCGCCATTGCAGGGGCTTCGTCTGCAGAAGCCAGTCTGCGGTGAATTTGAGTGAACCACAGGACGATGGATATTCCGCTTCTGATTTAGCTGGTTCTCTTGAAGGTGCTAAAGGCCATGAAATATTGATTCGGGTGCTGAGCTGTGATGGCGGTGGCGAATATAAAAAAGGTAGTAGAAGAAATATGTCTTCTGATGATATCGTGTCCTTCGGGACATGAAAGAATCTTCCAGAATATTTGCTTGAACGGTCTGGCATTGGCACTGTGTTGAATTATTGGTAAATTGAATGATCTCGGTGGCGGTTTACGTTTGCAATCCGCGCCAGTCACAAGGTTCACACATTCTTTTTTCTGGATTCCAATCAGCTCTCGTCACTGTAGCTGGGCATTGTTCCAGCCACTCTCACCACCTTCAGATCAAAACTTTCAAATGAACTTGGACGAGAACGAATGTTCAAAGTGATCAATGACATCAGCGATGATGTCACTAATTAGAATTTTTTGGCAAATATTGCAGCCGATGCACCTGCCTCTGGTGGAAAGTGTGACGTTGGTTACACATTATTGGTGCGAGATCGGAGGTGGAAACGGAATGCGTAGTAGATTCTACCGAAACACGTTACAAGCACCGATGTGCAACACACCCACACCCACACCCACACACACGCACACACACTTGGGCACGTGCTCAAAGGCGAGGGCGCGTCGCGAGAAGGGAGTCACGGAGCCTGGGCGGGGCACCCCCGCTCGCTCTGCATTCCGAGCACGAGGCCCAAATGAACTCCCGGGGCGGGCGGCCGCGGGCGGGGCGGGGCGGGGCGGGGCGGGGCGGGGTGGGGAGGAGGCGGGGCGTTTGACGGCGAACTACCGGCGGATCGTCGTTTCCGCCGCGGGGCGCGCGCGGGGCGTGGAGGTGGCCCGGGGCGGGGCGGGGCGGGGAGGGGAGTCCAGTGATGTATTGCCCCATCCGCGATACGCTACTGCCTGCACTTCAGCTGCCGCGCCGCGCTCAGCCACGTGAATTGCACCTCGTGCCAAAGTGCCTGCGATTGTTGACAAACGTGTGTAGCCTTTGATCTTCTCGTGACGCGGAGGTTATGAATGGACGTTTTTAATTATGCAAGACAGGAGTGTCTCGATGAGATAATTCGCGGTACCAATTTCTCTTGCAGCAAATGTATCACCCGGAGTGGCCGATAAATTCGACGTGAAAAATAATTTTATTCTTGTTAAACCGAAGTCACGTATATCTTCGTTTTTTCACGTCTTCTGAAATATCTGTTAATGTGCGGAGAAATTGAAGAAATAAAGAAAAAAGAAAAACAAAAAACACAAAAAACAACAAAACACAAAAAACAACAAAAAACAACAAAAACAACGAAAAACAACAAAAAACATCAAAAATAATGCTGCCTCGGCCATCTAAAATCGGCCTACGGTTTCGTTAACTTTCCAAAAACTCTAAAAAATCCAAACAATTTCCATTTTGACTGAGAGGAAAAGACACAATTTACACTGATTATCTCATTGTGTTTCTTCACCTATAATCGTATTGCGCGTACCAATTGAATTCTAGTACTCAGTAAGACAATTCTTACGGCACAGCGAAGACTGACGTCAGGCCACAGCAAGGATCCAAGGAGATCTCCGCCATGAAATATTTGCTATTCATACGTTAAAACAGCAACTTTTTTGATATTCTTGGTATTAAAGAACTGTTGTATTATATTTAATATTATTATATGTTATTGCAATGTTCATGGAGACTCATCGTAAAAATATTTCATTTATTAATGTTACATGAGAGTATTTTATATGTTCTTGAGCAGTGGGCGCGCTACATTTTGAAAACCACTGTGTGGCTTTGTTCAGTGGTATTTTTGCTCCTGCAGGTCACTTGGGTCCTACTATTAACACATATTAGAATGCAAAATGTAATTATATTTATTGAAGCAATGAAGTCACTAAGTCAATAATAAGTAAATGCATTAAAACAAAGTAAATTACTAAATGTTTTCCGTGTGAAATTCTGAGACGGCATCGCTCGCTATGTATCGCGTTTCAAACTTCATAAACTTGAATATAATGCAATTTTACTACAAGTTACTGTACTGTATTGCGTCACAGTACACCGCGAGCATGTAACGTCAGTTAGATTTCCGTTAAAAAAATTCTGTAATGAATAAAATCAAATTAAAATCAACTAGTTAAAACATATTTTTGTGTAATCAATAATATATCATCAAATAATCATAAGTAATGAAGGCGTGATCAACAAAAAATTATGAAGAATCATATGACAAAAAAATCACATATTTTCGTTAATTAGACAAAAGTCTTCAACAAGACTAATTCATATGAGATAATCTGACTCCTTTCAGCATGAAATAAAGGGGCATGATACGTGGATGAGAGTTACTCTCATCAATTAATCAAGAAATATGTTGTAACCACGACCTCTGCTCACCATGATGCAAGCGCTTCCTCCGAGCCTTGAGTGCTTAGACGGGCCAAAACCTCTCAACCGAAAAGATACGGAACCTCCGACACGCGACCTTCTGCCAACCGCGAGGCTGCAATGTCCGGCGGCCGAGGCGTTTTTCATACCGCCCCCACCTTCATCCAACCACCGCCAACGCCAACGCCTCCTCCTCCGCCTCCCCCTCCTCCGGCCATCAGCTCATCCTCCATCGCCATTCCAGCCGACGCCTCCGTCGCCGCCTACGCCGCCGCCTGTACCCCGCCGCCGCCGCCGTTGCCCATGCTAATGAGGCTCAATTGAATCCCGGTAATTGTTTCTGCCGTCGGCCGGCGCGTCCCCCGCTGGGCCCCCCTTGGGTTTTTGTTTGCGCCCCGCCCCGCCCCCCTGCTCCGTCGCCCTGCCGGGGCTGTGGGCCGCGCGGGGCTCCGAGTTCGCCTCCCGGCATGCGAGGTCGACGCGCGCCGAGATTGCCTCACGTAACGTGATACGCCTGCCCTGCTTAGGCTTCATCGCTTCTCGTGCAGTAGGTTACGTCGAGATTGCCGTCGGGGCTGGATAACGTCGTAAAATAGCATGTTCCGCGTATGCGAGATATATACTCGTTTCTGTTTTCGTCGTACGTTAACACGTCATTTTCGGAAATGTGAGATGTCTAACACGAAATTGAGGTGGTAAAAACTTGCTTCTAATCTTGTTTGACTTAGAACCGTAAAACAAATTAAGTTCTTAATACATGGAATACACGGACAAAGCTTGTTTAAACATCTTCATAAATATTAAGAAACTATATTTTCAAAAATTTCTGTGAGGAATATTAAATCACAGAGACTTTGAGTAGAAAACACGTACTTTAATCGATGAAATGAGAGAAAAATAGCACTTTACTTCCATTTTTACTCGTATTGGATATTTTCAAAATATTTTCATTCGTATTTCAAATTAATGAATATATTTTGCGAATTTTTTTACGGCTGACGCCGCTTCTCGCTTCTCAGTTTTCACCTCTTCCAATCTTCCCAGACTCCATCCTTGAGCCCTCTTGCCTCCATTTCTTCTTGAAAGACGTTTCTCCAACTTCTTGGTGGTCTTCCACGCTTCTTCCACTCTCGAGGTGTCCATGTCTAAATCTTCTTAGGCCACCTATTGCTTCCCATACGTTGAAGATGTCCATACCAATTCAATCGTTTTGTTCCAATTGAATCCAAGATCCTGCTCTCCACATTCATCATCTGTCTTATTGTTTCATTTCTAATATAATCCAACCTGGGCACTCAGCAGCACCTCTTCCAGTAGTCCATTTCAAGGAACATTAACCATTTTTTTCTTCTGCATAATAAATAGGAAGTTTTCTTACAAAAGCAATAATAGCCTTATATAAAATTAAGATCATATTTAACTTTTTTAACACTTACGTGCAATGACTGCATGTTAAACCTATAAAAAGGTACTTTTTAACAAACCTCCTTTTGATTGCCCCAGGAAATCCATAGAAATTTCATTATTTAGTCTTTACTTTCTTCCAGAAACTGCTGCATTTAACTGAAGAGTAATGACTGCATGTTAAACATATAAAAAGGTGGTTTTCACAAACCCCATTTAGATTGCCCCAGGAAATCCATAGAAATTTAATTAGTCTTCGCTTTCTTCCAGAAACTGCTGCATTAAACTAGACCCAATCCGAAATCGCATCTCCGCACACCAAGGACTGGAGATCCATCGTGTTTCCGCAAACCCCGCCCCACCTCGGCTGGGGCGATCTTCCCGCGCCCTTTGTTCGCATTCACAGAGAGCGCCACGCTCTCCCAGACCGATTAAGCGCTCACGAAACCGCACAAGCAGACCGACCGCCACAGCACCCACATATTAATTGAAAAGTTGGCGCTGCCGGCGCGGATTTCGGGAACCTGCGATTACGTTTTAATTAAGACATTACCCGCGGCCCACAAGCAACAGTAATTACTCAATGAGCCGGCGCCGAGCGGCGAGCTGCACTGGGACGCGGAGGCGCGATTCGCTTTTGTTCGCGCGTTTTTAAGCGGCGTTGCACGCGAGCCCTTAATTAAGACGTTCCTTTGTTTCCGGGGGTGGCGCGGTGGGGATGGGGCGGGTTGTGCGGACGTTAAGCTGCGCCGCCGCCGCCGCCCCCGCGCTCAGGGCTAGTGTTGCCGCTGTTGCTGATCGCTTACTGGGCGGAACCGGGCGTGGCGCGCGGGTGGGAGTAAACTTTCGGGAATTAAACGGGAGACGTGAGTTCATGACGGGTACGACCCACCGCCGTTCGTGATTCTGTGAGGCGGCGGTGGTGGCGGTGGCGGAGATAGGTACGTTTTGTTTTGCGGGCGGATCTTTATATTTAGATCGCGCTGTTGGATGAAATATCTGAGGACTCGTGGATGTCTATTGTGAAGAGAAGCAGTTGCGGCTGGCACGCAGATGGCTAGAAGTAGGCCGGTCAGACGTTTCGAAAATTATTACATTTTGGTCTGAGTTCTGTTTTCGTACCGGAGAAACTGCGCATCCTATCTGCCACGACTGAACGTTTCAAATAGCATTCCACATATTTTTCAACATAAATTCACGTGAGTTGTCAAGATTTTCTAAATATTGTGGTATGGGGATCAGTCACTAAACGAAATGTAAATTATTCAGATTTATGTACTCCCAAATAATCATATCTGAATGATTTGTTTACAATTGGAGTTTGAGATCCAATCCTTAAGTTTCACCGCAGATGTATTTCTGGGTTCACAGAACAAATTATTCAAATCTAAACATATATGTAACAGAAAATCATGGTCATGTAAAAATACATCATTCAACACGGTATAACTTATAGACTTACCTAATACAAATTTTGGTTTGGCGTACAAGAACATACACTTCTTTTCTCATTCAAAATGGGAGCTCTCAGTGAGAGATCTAAATTGGTGTTCAGGAAAGACTTACATTCGCATTCCACGTCAATTTACAAACAAGGCAATGACTGATTTACTTTTTCAGCATCATTGTATTATTTCTTCTGGATTATAAAATAAACTATTAATCTAATTATCATATAAACCAATCCACAAGATTCTTGCACCAACTCTGTGAGTCTACATTCCTTGCAGCCATCTGCTGCAAGCCTGAGGAGCTGCCGAGTGTAATTAAAGAGGCTCCTTGGCGAATTCCCGAAATGGAGGTGCAGCTGAGCCTGCTGCAGCGATCGGGCCCGGAGCGTGCAGCGGGGACGGTCTGGCGGCGGGGGCGGTGCCCTGTGGGGGCGGCAGATGCTATCGCAGCACGCGCGCCTCCGCCGGCCAATATCGGTCCGGAGCCGGGGGCGGCGCTATCGGGGAGCGGTGATCGGCCCGCCGTGCCCCCACCCCATCCCCACCGCCTTCGTCGGGCTGCGGGGTGGCTGGCGGGTGGGCGGGCCGGCGCTCACCGCTATTAGCCTGTCAGAATTTCCATAAATTACTCAAAATTAAGTTGTAGGCGCAATCGCGCCCTGCTCGGGAGGCGGGCCGCGCCCTATCCGCCAATCGCCGCGCCCGACACGCTCGTTCCGGCCGGCGATTGGCCGCCGGAGCGGCGCTTACGTGACGATGCGATCGGGCGCGGGAAATGTCTCTATGCGGCGCGAGGCCTCATGGGAAAAATGACTCAATTCCGCCACGGAGCGTTTCTCCTCGGAGTAATATCGCCCATATCGAAGGGATTAGCATTAATGCTCGGTTACGTATTCGGCTACCGGTGACTCGGTAACACGCCGCGATAATTTGAATATTCGAAAAAAAAAACGAAGTCGCAACTAGCGTCTGGACGAATTACAGCGGGAGTCACACGAACATCCGCTCATTCAGGGCGTTCTCGAGAACGAGACGAAATTTTCGTCTGTACATTCTCATATTTCAAGGTTCCAAGTTGCTTCGAATACGTTGTTCTACCGAGAACGCAAATCTAGCGGGTTTTACTCTGTATTTTACATTTTTAGACAGATCGTATATCAAAACATGAACGATGAAATTACTCGACATGAGAGGTACAGGTCTGACATCGATCACGAATATTACACTAATGTACAAGAATATATACAACATTGCACGCGTTTTTTAAACGCAATGTAAGTCGGTCAAATACATGATCGAAGAGTGTTTGGAGTCACACGTCAAAAGAGAAACCTACCTCTTAATACACCATAACACGTCACATCAATCCACGTCGAGACAAATGTAAACGAGCGTCCTTGCACAGCCGTCACAAAAATTCGACGTCCTACCGCCTTCGGAGCAACGCGAAGAGGATTTCACGGGCCCTGGGCCGCCGCGCGGCGGTGTAAACAGGGCGCGGGGCGGGGAGGCGCTGACTGTAGCTGCACGAGCGGCGCTATCTGCGAGCCCATCCTCGGCGCTGCGTCGCCGCCATTTGTTCCGCGGGCCACAACCCCGCAGCCAAGCGCGGCGCTGCCCGGGGCCAGTGCTCCCAACCCCTCGGCCTTTTGCGATTGCCTTCCAACCTCTTCCTCGGAACAGTTATTGAGTGTGAATCACTCTGCCGCTCATTTCAAAGCCTCAGATTCCATTTTAGTAAAACTTATTTCTTGTTTTCTGTAAAATCCCGTTTTCTAATATGAAAATTGTTTGTTAAAAATATTTATTCCAGGAAATATTAAATACTCATTTATAAAAGTTTGATAATATGTTTTCCCTTTAAGTGATGGATGGAACAGCGGAATACATTGACCGGGCTCTGTTGCATGATTACAATAAAAAATTAATGATTTTGATTGTAATTTACTTTTTGATTAATTATAATAATAAAGTTTAATACTCTTAGAGTATCTTCTAAAATCTCATCCTGGCGTACATTGAAGTACAATGCGTAAATTATCTAAAAAATCGTGAATAGAAAGATTATGAAGTGACGGAATCTGCAAAATCAGATTAATTCAAAATGCATTAACTGAGTACGGATATACACATCATGTATATGCATATGGGAACTATGTTTTTGATCATGTCTAAGAAAGTATTGGTTGATGAATTCTGAAAAGTCCTCTAGAAAGTATTCCTTTTTGTAATTAATAAAAGTTAAAAGGGAAATAAACATAATATATTGCATATTATTTCTCAGTACGTTATTCATCGGCAATAAATTTATATTGTCGATCAAAGAAGTCAAACAAGTCAAATCAATAGATAGAAAATGAATTGACTCGCCACCATTCATAGGAGAATCTATTCATACATTGCTGCACATTCCGCGTGATTCAAAGAACGAGGAAACCGGCCGGCCGTTCCCGCAGAGTCACATTCCGCGGCACTGTGCCCGCGCGCGGACGCAACCCCGGCCGGCGGGCGGGCGCAGCGCGGGGCGCGGGCGGGGGCGACGCGGGGGCGACGCGGGGCGTGGCGCGGGGCAGCAGCCGTCACAACCGCGCGCCGGCGCCGCCTCGCGCTGTCGCGGTCGCGCTGACCGCTTCTGACGTCTGACGGGCGGCTGCGGCGCGGCGCGCGCAAACGCGGCCCGACAGCCCACAGCCCCGCGCCGCGCCGCGTCCCTCCGCCCCGCCCCCCTGCGCTGCCACCTCCGTTCTCCGCCCCGCCCCCGCGCCGCGTGCCTGTCGCCGTCCCCATGTCCCCGCTTAGACGTTGCCTTTTCCACCCCGGCGCCCTGCTTCCGCATCGCCCCCCCTCCCATACCGCCTGAACGATGACGCTTCCACCGCCACCCTACACGGTTCACCGGTCTTCGCAGCGTTGACTCCACTCTCCCACTCGCCGCACCGCTGCTGAGCAGTTACACACAGGTTGGTCTCCGCCTGTGAAACCCGTGCCCTCTCTGTCGCGTGTTCGCCGCTGAGCCTCGAGCACCCTTACCTCACCATCGTCCATTCCTCATCTGTTTAGTTTCCACCTCTCGGTATCCTTGTCCGCCTATTCAGTGCCCTTCAACCACTTCATCAACGAATTCGTCTTTCTCCAGAGCCTCTTATTTCTACTACTCAATCTATAACTCCACTTTACATAACACTTTCTTCCCTTGTGATTCACTTCTGAAAATTTGTTACAAATTCGTCATCTTTGCTGTTTCGTGGCCCTTATTCACTCACAGATCTCATGATTTCTTTATATTCAATTCCTTTGCCATTCGTTTTCCCTCGCCAATGCCGTCTCCTGCTGCGTCCCACTGCGATCTTCTGCGACGCGCAGTCTCCCCTGCGTTTTCCCCGTCCCAGCCCTCCGAGGAGCGAGGCTCGAATACCGTTGGGAGAGGTCAAGGGCTGCGATAGGGACGTCGGCGCGCGCTGCCAGGAGTCCACGGGAAGTGGCGAGTTTCATGGGTCCTCCTCATCCGCAGGGACTACATCAAATTCAAAGAAGGTGGAGGCTGCTCCTTTGGGTGAAAATCTACGAATATATTGATATATTAAAGACGTGTCTTGGGCAGTGTTCTCTCATTCTCGTCCTGAAAAATTAATGTAATACGTTTCATTATGTTTTGGTTCGCGAGAAAAAATTAAATAGACACATACTTGAACAACAACAAAATTCAGTCGTTTTATAAAATTCTGTAAGTGATTAGTTTCAGATTTCTTTTTGTGTTTTTAATTAGGAACAATACTTTCCATTAAATAAAGCAATTAATTTAGTGTGCTAACATTAAATTAACATAGTGTGAAAAGCAGGTATCAGACGCACTATAGCAAACTAAAAACAAATATTTAATGATTCAATATACTAAATTTATGAAGAAATTCTTAAAATGAAAAGCACGTTCGTAATTTAGATGCGAAATTTATTGTAATATTTATTCAAATTGTATTATTATCCAAAACAATTGGTACAGAGTGGTAGGCTGATATATTTTCACTCCTTTCTTAATGTAATTCTTTAACAAAAAGTTCATCCGAACATGCGCCTCATAGCACCGTGGCAGATCCGAGCAGCATTCCTTTGTAAACTGTCATCATCACAGAAGTCAGTAGCACGGAACATGCACCGGAGGCCTTTCAAAGCCCGCTCCTCATTCTTTCTCAAATACAGTTCTCCTAACGGACCCGGACCTCTGAACGCGCGAACGATAATCTCGGCGCTTCCCGTTCGCGACTCCCAATCCCGCTCGCAGACAGCGCTACACGCGGTTCGAGGCGGGGCGCCGCGGCCGGCGGCGGACGGCTGGCGGTTCGCGGACCGTTACCAGCCGCGTGCGAACCGGTTCTTCTGCTCGGCTCCCCGGGAGGCGGCGCGGGGAGGCGCTGGCTGACGGACAGCGCAGAGGCCGCAGCTGCGCGCACCCCGCCCCGCCCCGCCCTTCCCCTCCCTCTCCCCAAGCCCCGCCCCGCCCAACCTGCCCTGCGCCCCGGGCACGCCCTCGCCTCCCCTGCGCCCGCGTCCGCGCCCCGCCGCTGCTTTGGTCTTCCTCCGAGCACGCGGGTGAAGAGGAAATGACTCCGATGCTCTCTTCTGTCTGGACCCGCTATTTTTAAACGGCCTTTATTATTTATTCGCAATCCAACATCACTGTGCATCCCATATCTTGTCAGCATCGGTAACTTATTTGTAATGTTATTCTTTTAGTGTAGACTTCTAGTGTATTGAGTTTGCTAAAAAACATTTCAATCTATAACTTCCGTAATTTTCGCGATGCTTTTTCCGTATCTCTCTATCTATAATTCATGTGGTTTCCAGTTACATGTTCACATTATAAACGTTTTACCTAAATGGCAGAGATAACACAGTGATTGAATTACATTAGTAGAAATACATCAGCTTACTTATGAAGAATCAGCAGATTATCGTTTAGAGTTAGTAGCAGCACGTCTGAGGTAAGACAAACATGAAATGTATTAATATAATGCATGGGTACCGTTCGCATCTTTTTCAACATAACACATCAGCACAAAATTAAGTACACCTATTGAACTTCTGATATTAATATCAAATCACAGATATCCTCAATTCAGAGGAAACCAAATCAACAGGAAACCAGGAAGGGTAATATTCCAATGACCAATTTTTGCATGCGAAGAGAACAAGTGGCTTGGAATATCCGCGAACAAATCTCGTCCCTGAGTGAAACCCAAGGATCAGCAGCGGCCCCGGCGGATTGCTGGGTCGCGCCACGCAGAGCAGCAACGCCGTCGGGGGAGCGCGGTGCGGGGGCGACGGCGGGGGCGGGTCGGGGCGGGGGCGATCGGAAGAGCGGAATCTCGGGAGGAAAAAGCGCGCGCGGGGGCCGTACCGGGGGCGCAGAGGGAAGGTCGGGGAGTGGGAGGGGGCGGGGCGGCGGCGGGCGGGAAGACTAATGGAGCGGCGGCGGGCGAGGGTCGGGACCCCGGCGCGCGCCGCGGCGACCGTGGAGAGGCCTCGATCCGCCCTTAGGCCCTAATCGAGTGTGGAGAGGCGCTGGGCCCTTCGCGAGGCGACGCATGAATTTCTATCCCCGAGGGCGGAAGGCAGAGGGCGCTACGCACGGACAGCGGACGCTCGGACGTCGGGCACGGGGCGGGGAAGTGGGACGTGAAGGGCGCTGGGAGAGTGGAACTTGGTCACGGCGTTTCCACGGCTGCGAGAGCTCAGAGGCGACGCCGTTCCATCTCCAGCATCGTTAACCACGAGGTCCTAGGGTTCGACTCCCGGCGGAGGTAGGCTTTTGGCACTGGTTGAATGGAATATTCTAGAAGGGTTCTACCACTCTGGTGGTTAGATGGAATTCAAGCTCTCTGATGATGAATTCAAACGGACGGTTTCTCTGATTGGTAGTTTTACGTGGTTTCTCCGGACGAATGTCTCAATAAACATGCCACAGATCATTTGCAATCTTTCCTACCTCAGTCTTATCCTCCATCACCCTTTACTTACTTATAAATACACTACACTACCACACATCAGAAGTTTAGAGCTGTCTCCGGATGGGGCGGTGTCCCTCTGGGGGATGTACTTAGAGAGATGAATACCTCACTACCTGACGTGTTGGTCGGTGCCGTGTTTTCTATTCCAGCAGGGGAGGAACATCTTCACCTCGCGAGATACATGTACTACACTTAAAGGAGTCATTAATTTTTGTAGTTGACGAGCCCGAAATCAATACCCATTTCGGGAGCTTCAATGGTAGCGTTGCTCTGAAGAGAACGACAAGCGAAATGATGGGAAGAAGTGTAGAATAAACACGAGGAAGAGGGACAAAACCATTTCATAAGGGAGCTAATACCGCCTTATGAAAAAATAGAGAGATTGTGTCGGGCGCAATGCGTTGCCGAGATTTGCCTATTCTGATTGCGAAACGAAACGCCTCTTTTCCACGAGACGGAATGTAATCCGCCTTACAAGCGTGGCGATGATTTTGGTTGGCTTTGTAGAATGACCCTCATGTTTATCGGTTTCTTTTCGGCGACACACTAAGTCAGATTTATGGCATCTCCTAAGATCTCCGCCCTTCTTCTATGTCACTTTTTTCTGTTTTCATCTGAAATGATACTCCGATAATCAATTTTTCATCTCACATCTTATTTCTTCAACATGAAAAGAAATGATGCGCCAATACTCATCATATTCCACTTAGCGTTTCTTGATGTTCACTTGCAAGTAATTCAACCTTTTTTAATCAATACATTGTATTACTTCCTTACTCTTCTACAAATATGATGTTCCCATCAGTTTTCATTCACGACAAATGCAAATATTTATTCCTGTTTGTAAAACATTTTATTATTGAAATTCAATATGCAATTTAAAAAATAACCGTTCATGCTCTCTATTTTGCAAAAAGTAGCTGAAAGCACAAGGAAATACATGCCAAATTTCATTGACAAGAAAATCGAAATTGGAAGTCTATCATACGAACCAAATTACTGAATGCATTAAGTGTGGTCACATTGAAAGCTAAGTGCTCAACAGTTCTCACTGAACTTTATCCATCAACTCCCTAATGGTGGCTTTAATTAAGGGTTCTGAATGGAAAACAGAAGCACAGCGAATGTTCGAAGATTTACGGAGAACGTTTTTCTGAGATACACAATTCATACAGTATTCATTTCAACAAGTGCACAATATTGTAGGCACTCTCAAAACTGACATTGCAAAAAAGATATTTTCTTTGTCTGAAAAGATCTCTTCAGATAAAACGCTGTACTGTCGGAAACATTAATAAGTGTTTAGTAAATTTAAACATAATAGATACTAGTTTCAATAGGTTTTTTTATGAATTTATCTAAGCATGTATTCCAACTGTAATGCATATTTCGCGCCATTTCATTAAAACTTGGTTTTTTAGATGGTTCATTTTCCTCAGATTTGGGATTCTTTCACTATTTTCGACTGAAACTTCAGGACAATTAGCGAAGAACAAGTTATAACAACTCATTCATTTTGCATTTTCTACCTTAATTAGAGCGAAGATAATTAATTATAAGAAAATGTAGTCTATTGACTGTTTATGATATTAGATAAATTATTCAGAGAACAAGAACCGTCGTCTGTTCTGACGTTTTTACGTTCACACCCCACGTGGTATCAGGGAACCCACACAGCGTTTCCATGTATCGAACTCAGCGTGGCTTTCGACCACGTGGGGCGGTAGGCGTCGCCATGGCAACGGTGACGTCACGCGAGAGGGTGGGTAAGCGTGCGTGCACGCACGCAGGGAAAGTCACGAGTTGGGCGTAGCATAGCCTGGCGATGCAGGTGGATTTTATCTCTGGAAAACTGGTTATTGATATCAATTCTACAAGAAGACCGGCGGTTAAAGCGACGCTAAGGTAGTTCTGACTGTTCTTTTAATACAAATGAACACTGCCCTCCCTAAAAGGAATTCTTTATAATACGTTAATTTACTCGCCATAAAGCAAGCATATAAATGTTTGAACAAGTAACTCATGGAATACAGTGCTTCATTTAGGAGGCATTTACTGTGTTGTTAAAAAAAGAATACAAAATGTACTTTGCAAAAGGTTGGGTGAAAATTCAATGGTAACAAATATATACCTTTAATTTTTAATTTTATTTTTTAGGTTTCAGGGACAGTATTTACGTTTAAACTTGTGTAGAATACTTTTGGATAAATCAAATTGAAATAAAAAATTACCATTTTATGCAGGAAAGATGCTTCGTCTCAGATTTCATTTACGAATGTGAAATATTAAAAAAACATTTCCCAGGATCATGTCAGTTCGAGAAAACAGGTTTATTCCCTTCTTACTAAGATCTTATCTAATTGCTAGAAGTCTTAACATAACTGGTTCGATTATTCTCATCTTCACGATAGCATCCAATCTTTCGTGCTTAGTTAAGAAGAGCTTCATTAGGATGCGTCGTAACCAGTCGGAGGAGATCCGGATTACAAGAGAGCACGGCAAGACGCAGCCAACTTGTCGCACCCCTTCACGCGAAAATGCTCACAAGAAACGTTCCTGCGAGATCATGAGATCATATTTTAAAAACCCAACTACGAACCAGATCCAGAAGTTACGTTTTGCATTATGTTTCAAAACTGTTACTGGAGTTAATATTACTAAGTGATCTAATCTAAAGCTAACAAAAATATCAAATTCGCTAAGTAATTCTAAAGTGAATTTATATTTATTGATATTGGAATATTGTGCATCCTGTCTTTCTTTCTCCGTTTAATAATAATACTAATATTTGTGAATATTATTACTTTATAATCCTATTCAAACATTCAAGATACACAGAAAGAGGTTATTATTGCAAGTAAATGTGACTTACGATGGTTTTATAAAACACGTGAATATTTAAGTATCAATTTCACGATGTAATAAAAATAGCTTTTGGAGGAACAAAAACTATCTTTTGCAGAATTTAGGTTTATGTTTGTGCTAGCATTCTCGAATTTTTGTCGAGACAAGTATTAGAGATTTTCGAGATTTTGCATTCGACACAATCGTCATCGATGTTACTTGAACTGCATTCCAAGCTTAGTAGAAAGCTGGATAGACAACATTTGCTCAAACGTGTATTAATCGTCGTGCATTCATACCGTACCAGAGCATCGTGTTCCCATAAATATTACTGGACAGTTCGTAGAGTGCCGGAACCCAACAGGTCGGAGAAATTCAGCATGCTTAAGGTTTGAAGTATTTATGTATCCGTTTTATAAGTAGAATAGATTATTATTATTATTATTATTATTATTATTATTATTATTATTATTATTATTATTAAGTTTAGTATGAGAAAATCCATACCCCAACAGTACTTTCTAATTATTACATCATTCTTTGCTTCAAAATGATTAATTAATTGATGTTTCCGGCCACGTCGAACGCTGTTGTTATTAGTTTCATTAATGCAGTGAATGTTTTATTCCGAGAAATAGAGGTTATTACTCGGTTCCTTCCCCGTTGGATAATGTGACACGGCGCCGACCTACACGCCAGATTGCGTGGACATTTCCTCCGGCAGGTATCTCCCCAACCGGGACAATCTGTAAGCTCCCGACTGTTCTCTCGCTAAGTGTGAAAAGTAGTACATTAAAGTGTATGTGTCTAATGGGAAAGGAGAAAACATAGAAAGGGAAGGAAAGATCGTGCACGGTCCGTGGCCCGTTTATTAGAGCACTGTTCAGGCATTCTTCCAGTATTGACAGGAGAAACCACGGAAAACTACCGATCAGAGCAGCCGGCCGCTACAATTCTCTCCCGGACAGCGGCTGAATTCAAGTAGTGTCGAGAAGCAACCTCCGTCATTACTCGAAATCTAGAACCTACTGGTCAGAGACTCTGCAGAGAGAGACAATGTTGGCTCTGAGCTAAACTCAGAGCTTTCTTAAAGACACATATTTATTTAAGGGAAAAACGATGTCCATGACAATATCATACATTCCATTGCTACTTCCATACATTTATTTTGTTAACCAATTTCATGCTTCGGACACTGAAAATAATGTAATGTAGGCTTTTCTTCACTACCCGAGCCTGAAGCACATTTCTAATTCACACAAGTGATGCCTATCATCAATGCGAACATTACAAAAGCCTCCGAGCCCCTCCGAGGTTCCTCTGCGCTGAAGGCGGGTCGCCGCGCCCGCAGCGCGCCGAGAGGGCACCGTCGGCACGTGGGCCGCCACTGGCGCCCCAGCGCTCCTGGCGGCGTGCGCGGCAGGCGCGCCATCAATCAGCGTCTCGTTGCCGCGCGCGTAATTAATGAGGCGCGCGCGTCGCGAAACCGCGCGTAGAGCAAATAAACGCGGATTATGGAATAAATTAATTTGTCAGGTGAGCGCCGGGCCCCGCGCCCCACGGCGCCCCGCGGCTACGCGAGGGGGGGGGGCGGTGGAAGGGGGAGGGGGGAGACACTGTGGGAAAGTATTCCGGTGCCTAAAGAGAGGCTGGCATTCCAGAGGATGGTTGAAGCTGAGAAGGCCTGCTTCAATGTGGAGGAACGTTTTCTCACAGATGTCCTTTGAAGTTTCTTTGTAAATTAAAAAGAGATAACAGGTAAATCTTTACCTAAGTTATAGACACCGTGTTATAGCTCAAAATATTGGAAAATTCAAAATATATATTAAAGCTATAACATTTTATAATCATATTACAAGATTTCCTCTTTACTTTTTCTTTCTTAATTTACTGGCATTTTTTCAAGAGAAAATTAAAGAAATTTGTTCGTGTATTCTCAATATCAACGTCTCAGTAAAAATGACAACAACTTCATTTACTGTGAGGTTTTAAATCAAATGTTCTGTGAATGGCGTGTGAATACAATGACCGTAAAAAACACCTTCAATTTAGCAATGCACAAGACCTGATAAAATAAAATTTAAAATAGCGTCCTCGCAATCAATATGTAAAACACACAAAGCCCGCGCAAACAATGGCACGTATTGCGTATGCACCAGCGAATCGTCGTGGGCTCCCGCGACGGCGTATCTCGGGCGCAGATTCTAGATTGCCACTTCCGTCGGACAGCCTCTTCAGGGCCGTGTTTGCGATCACTCCTCGGCGACCGAATCACTCCCGCTCGGGACATTTCTCGAAGACCGCCGTGTCAGCTCCCATAAAACAGATTCAAAACAACTTTTTCCCGCGGCAGTAGATGAAATTTAAATACCAACCTGGCGGGAGCAAAAAGCAGTCTTCGGGCGCACGTCCCCACCACGAGCGCGAACACTCTTGAGCGTATGGAGGTGGTGATGCTGGTGGACAAAAGGCGTAAAACACCAATAATGAAAATATAAAATAAAAATATAAGGAGGAAACGAAAATTAAAAATTAAAACAAATTAAAATTAAAAATAATGTCAAGCATTTATCTCAAGCCTTTGAGCGTCTTTTGGCGATAAGAGCGTCCTTTGGTTTAAGATAAAGATTGAAGAAGAGTTGTTAATCATGAGATAAAATGGCACAATGTACTGTTGTTTTTGCGGCTTTTGCAGTATGTTTAAAGGAAGAAGTGAACGTCTTCATAAATCAGTGAAATAATGAAGTTACAATATTTTTTTTCTGTGTGAAAGGTAAATACACTTTAAACCGACATTTTTCAATTGCCTCCATTAAAATAAACATTCAAAATGTTTAATATTTAATGAGAAACCATGAAAACATTAAGAGTTCATATTTATTTTACATTGTTTTGTTTTGTGCACATACCATCAACATCTGGCATCGGTTGAAATGATTGCTTGAAACCCAGAAAAAATATGTTAGTCCTGTTGTTCCTGTAATTTCGACTCACTGTGTGGCGCGTCGGTGGCAAGCCACACGCGGGCTTCGAACCCGGCGCCCTTGCGAGCAAAAACGCAGCGAGCCGCGCGCGTCCTCCGCAATCGATGCAGGAGGCTGACAGTAAGGCGGGGCCGCAGACGGCAGCGCCGAGTTCACATATTCATCCGCGGAGTCTTTTATGGAAACGCGGTGACCGGGACAAGGAAACGGCCGGATACATCGCCGGCCGCGTCACAGCTATCCCGCTGCGACCGTCGCCACTGTTGATACCGTCGCTGACCACGTGACTACAATGACGCTCATACGGACTGGGGCCCTCCTCTCATCCATTTCCGTCACTAGATTTTCATTCATTGTTGGCGGTTAAAGTATCACGCGGAATGAATTGTTCCAACAGTCTTAAAGTCATTTTTTTTGAAAGATTTTGTCTGAGGAACTGAAAAATAATATTAGTAAATTATAGTAGATGGTTAAGATTATTATTCAACTACGAAGAAATTACAAAGATATACACATTTTTTCCAGAATTTTTAAATTCTCCTCTCTTTTCGATATATCATTTGAGTAGGATGTGAGGTAATTATGAGTATATAAGAATGCAGCTGAAGTCTTAGTCATTCGCCATTATAAAAAGAGTTTCGCATTTCTGTACTCCTAACTCTAACTGTTTATTTCCATGATCCACTTGCTTGTGGCATGAACAGTCGTAAATGCTCTCTTTTAACCTTCTTCCAACAGTTGAAGTTCAGTGGTATGTTGCCTGAATTGAAACTTCCATTGAAAGTTCTGAGAAGCTACTCCGAAGCGAAGTGGTACATCTTCCGCATACGCATCTCCTGATACTTGCATCTTACTTGCAAACTCACTCTCCATAAAAGCGCACATTTTGTACACAAAGCGCATGCGTAAAAATCAGACATAGAACAATGAAGCGTTGCATTTAAGACCTAGCACAGAGATCGTAAATATATACTAGGTCTCTGCACTGGGATAACATCGTAGTCAATAAAAAAACATTCTTGTAATGCCACGAACAAGTTAGTAGATTAACATACGAATAGTAAACATAACGCAAATTAATGTTTCGAATTATTCTATTCAGTTTTCCTTCCATGAGAATGAAAGTTTCTCTCATCATAGTTTACGATCAATTGATAGTTTGGCATCTATAAAAACTAATTATTATAAAAATAGAATCATAGAATTTGCATTGTATCAGGTATTAAGATAAAATGTAAAGCCTTGAACATTAAAATTGAAAAATACTTCAGCCTAGCGTCATGTTAAACATCCGCTCGCGATAACCCGATTCATTGTAGCCAAGGAGGAGGGAGGTATCAATTTTAACCCATTAACTGCCAAATTAATTTTGTACGTTCGATCGTCAGTTGACTAGTGGCCACGTGATACGCGGTCCACGTGCTGGCACCACAGCCCGCTGTGGCGGAGCCGCCACCACCGCCGCCACAGCCAACGCCGCCACTGCAGCGGTGTCGCGTGGCCGAGCGGCCCTCACGTTTGCGTTTTGCGTCCGCACAAGGGGACCGTGGCGTCGGCAGCGGGGTCGGTGCCATGGCGTAAAAGTGCAAGAGTAAAAAGTTTACATAATGCGAAAACAGTGTGGTGTAAATGAATGATAATGAATGCAGTACGCGGTTATCGGTGAGCGAATTGACGTGTGAATGCTCATAAAAATGAAATGTTTTTAACATGTTCAAACGAACATGCGACATTTTTAATTAAAACATTATTTTAGACGAAGTAAAACAGCCCCTGCTGCATTCTGTAAATAGAGAAATGCTAGCCTTAAATTAAATACAAGATTAAGTTTGCCTAGATCATACATACTCTACCCCGTTCTGTCGCAAAAGGGGCAAATAAAGCTGCGAGCTCGCGGATTTTACTGCCCCCAAAAGAAAATAAATTATAACAACTCCCCACGCTGGTGGGAAGGGGGGATTGAAATTCAGGCCCGGGGCGTGTGGGGCTTCCTTCCATTCGCTCCCGCCCGCTGGATCACCGCCGCCGCCATTGCAACCACCGACGTCACCGCTACCTCCGCCGCCATCTCCAGCGCCGCTACCTCTTTGCCACCGTCACTACCACCACCGCCGTATCACTACTATCAACTACGCCCCCATCGACTGCGGTCGCTTCCCTACCATCGTAGCCACGGTTGCCGCCACCGCTACCTGCTCTGGCACCACCTCTGGCCTCATCCCCGCCGCCGCCGCCGCTACCTTTGCTACCGTCACTACCACCATCGTCACCACTAGTATCACTACTGACAACGACGCCCCCATCACCGACTGCGGCCACTTCCCTACCGTCGTAGCCACGGCTGCCGCCACCGCTTCACACTCTGGCACCACCTCTGGCGTCGTCCCCGCCGCCGCCGCCGCCTCCATAATGACGGCGCTCCTTGATGAAGTCGTTAATCCCGTCGGCGGCGCAGAACTAAACCGACGATCTGACAAGGTGATGTAGTGGCCACTTGGTTCTGCTTCCGACGCGCCGGGGCCTTGCACTTTGCTCCCGAAGCGCGGTCGCGGCCCGCGGCACCGCCGAGCGCTAATTTGGGCGGGGCTGACTCTCTCATTGCGGCATTAGCGGCTTTTTATACTTTGTTCTACTTACTCACCGTTCTTTACGTTTTTCTAGTTGTTTTAAATCGAGTTATTCGCATGGCGGATGCCTTTATTGTTTGAAATCACAGCCCGTTTCAGAGAAATCTTCCTTCTATTTAATTTTGAGCTTACAGAAATAATGTGCTGTTTCTATTATCTACTTGTTGATGTAATATTTCGCACATGGCAAATACCGGCTGCTGTCATGCGTCCTCTGCTACATTGTTCTTTTCACACTATGATTTCTTTACTAACTTCTTGTCGTATTTTTATTGTCTTATGATTGAATGTACGGATAAAGTTTTAAACCAATTTGCTGAGGAAACTCTATAAGGGTTATGTGGTACAGTATGTGATTGTGCAATAATTTGCTGCTGAAAATATCGATTAAAGATAGACTTGACTGAAGTTTAGCACTAGTTATGCATTCGTTTTTCCAATTAAGCTAGAATGAAAATCGACATTTTCTTGCGAATATGGAATATTAACTAAATGATTGACTTATTTAGTCTTAATAGTAATTTAATTCGCTACTTAAATCTTGAATGATGTGAGAAAGTATTCCGTTTAAAAATATGAGATAAGTGAGTGAACAGGGATGAAGGATTCTCGTAATATTGATGGTAAATATTTTTCCATTTTTATAGAAAACACCAAGAGGTTTCTAGACAACGATAATATTCCATTAAAACATCTTAATGGCGTGATAAATACCAGTGTTTCCGAAGACAGCTTTACTAGTGTTACCTGATAATATACATGAAACGCTTAGTCCATTGCTATAACAACGTAAGAAATATGAACAGTAATTAATGATCTTTTATTTCCGAATTCGCTGAGAGGTCCGTGATTATTTTAATTTGTTTAGTGTTTTCTGGAACTATAGTTAGCGCTGTCACCAGTGCAGCCAAGCTGTTGGTGCCTTCTCAGCTGCCAACATGTGCAGCAGCAAATGCAACCCAGTCAGATCAGAGAGCACGCGTTGTTGCCGGGCGGGCGGTCAGGTCGAGGGGCGGTCAGGCGAGAGGGCGAGCTGACGAACAGCTCCGCCGCCCGGCGCCCTAGCACTTTCGCCCGCGGGCGCCGCGCCGCGTCGGGGCGTCAGGGCGAACAGACGCGAAGCGAAGGGGGCGGGGCGGGGCGGCGGTCTGTCGCGGGGAGAAAGCCGCTCCCGGTCGCCTGTCAGTCACACCCTCTCCCCGCCCCGCCGCAGCGCTGCCGCTGCGCGCCGAACGCGCAGGGGTCGAAGTTCGCCGCCATGCGCCGCCGCCGCCGCCGCCGCCGCCGCCGCCGATCCGCTCGCGCGAGCGCAGAGCGGACGCGGCGGCCGAGAATAGTCTTGCTCTCGGAGGGAAAGCACGGCGCCAAGCGTAGTGTTAATCCAGTAAAATATGCACCACCGTTACACCTCCGATCACACCTCCCATAAAAAATTGTCCATAGGAAGTCACTGTTCATGTTGACTTATACACAGAAAGCAAAATTTAGTATGGAATTTAAAGTAATCAATTTTACGTTTTACTTGAAAACGCCACTGCCACAAATCGAAGACAACGAAATGCATAATAAGCTTCTTAAAAATATTATATAAAATAACTTTGATATACATTCTTTATTATCTCTAATTCTTTGCTGATTATTAACTGTATTATTGTATTTAAACGTTCAGTGTCGCTGAGAAACTGATATAATACATTTAACAAATGTATACATGAATTGGGTGATACGTAATTAGGGAACTAATTCCCTAGCTGTAATACTTCTCATTCTTTTTTCTCGTAAAATGAGATTACTACTACTTAATACCAAAAATGTTTCTGCAGGAAGTAAGTTTAACAAAAACATCTGATGTAAAGATATTGCAGTTAAAGTATTTAATCTCTCTATTTGAAATTCTTCATTGCTCTTTGCTTCGTCTTTTCACTGACCGAATTATAGCAAGCTGCCCCTATTGTTTCAGTTCCCTTAAACATTTTAATTCGTTCGTTTGGGAGTGTGCATTTCTCTTCATAAATAGACATTTTGAAACATCACACTTTTCCAGAATATTTCCAAAAGCAAATATATGTAGCTTCTTTAAAACATCCCAGCAACGTTTTGCAGTTAGCTAATAAATTCAATGCCCTGCTTTCAGTGACGTATTCAAATTCCATTGCGATTATGCAAAGTTTCAGACTAGGGAGCGTGTAAAGGAATACCCACATCACCTGGTCGTTTTTGCATTCAAGTACTCTGTCTGGCAACCACGAGCAAAAAAAAAAAAACTCACGGAAAATACATTTCGCTGAGTAAGCTGTAAGTTCAAGTCGTGCACCTGACAGCGCAAAGGAGAAAGGCACAAACAGAAACCAATCACAGCTGTCCCGATCAGGGCCGACGCGTTGTCACGACAGCCCTACAAAACCCATTAGGAGCAGGCCGACGCGCCCCCGACGCCTGAGCGCCGTCTTTTGTCGGAAACGCGCGAGTAATTCCTCCTCAAACGTCGCGCGGCGCAGTCTTGCGACGCGGGCGTTGCATTACCGGCCGCAGGGCCGATATCAGCGGTCTTCAACCGCGCCATTTGTGCATGAGGCGGTGAGCGTGCTGGATAACATTTTTCCAGAAGTTATCGTTGTCCTTGTTCTTTAATGTATATACTTAAGTGCTGCAGTGTAATTAGAAGCAACACTATATGTTTAAATGTCAAAGTTAATTTGATATCCATTAGTTTGTTTAGTTCAGAGGACATTGTTTGATACCTGTTATCTTCGCTATAGTCTTATTTAGATTGCATTAATGAGGTGTCGTATTGAAAAATAAACAGGATAATAAAAATGCTTAGCTTCAACACATGTGTAAATTCAAAAGCACTTACTGCTCTTCATCGTTCAGTTTTGTGATTAACTGAAATGGAAATTCAAATTATGCAACCATGCTCTTGTAACAGTCGTTGCAGTGTTGAACTATGTTATTCCGTGCTCCCACGAGTATGTTTCGGCGCATTGATGGTATGGCTAGATGTGTATATCAGAGAGACCGCATTACACAGATATTTTTTATTGGCGGCCACAGGTGTATTATTCTAATAATATAAATACACTTTGCCAATAATCGAAAATAAGTAAATTCGGCGGCAAATAAAAACATCATTTTTAATTCATAATAAGGATTATTTTTTCATTACCTCGGTCTTGAACAATTTCACAGCTATCTTACGTCATAACATTTTAACACTATTAATATTGAGTATGACGGGAACTAGCTGAATGGCAAAAAATGATTGATTTGAAATGTGTTTGCATTGTTATTTTTATCTGACACTGTAACTAGTTATTACCGTGTTCTTTTTCAGTGTTGATAGAGCAAGTCATGCAAGAACGTTTGTATAAGCGTGGTACACAAAATGTTACAAGTAGGTCAGCTCTAATCATCAAGTTCACAAGATATGAAGTGTTGGGTGAAATAAATAATTTCATTCGTTTACTTGTTACCTAAATGCCTTGAGCGTTCGACATTAATAAGGCATTGCTTACAGTGAAATGCAACATTTATTATAGGAAACGGGTGCAGTAAGCGAGATGCTGTCACATTCACAAATACGCCATCACTATATTTTTAAAATTATTGGGAATTTTTCATTCTTTTTATTTTATAAGAGAACAATATTTTGCACTCTATGATGTCCTGAAAAGATCCCATTAGTAGTCTTCATTACTTTCTGAATAATTGCCTTCCTTTTCTATCCTAGAATCGTACCATTAATTAAACATTCGCAAAGACATTTACTTAAATACAGAGAAAGGATGTCTTCTATTGCACAAGAGTAGCGAATGGAATTACATTACGACATATCTGAAGGCAAAAGCCAACAGCATAGCACATCAAGCGAAATATCTCCACCCCGAAGCAACGGTGACAGTCATCGCCGGGGCGACGCGTTCGTCCCGCCCTCCTCGTCCGCCCCGCCCCCTCGTGTATGACACGGCGTCCCGACGGAGCGGCGCGGCGCGGCGTCGCAAAAACAGCCGACGGCGGCGGCGGCGGCGGAGGCGCGCGCGGTGGCGACGCGTTGCGCCGCGTCATTAGGACCGCAATTACCGAGTGCCCGCTTCTTGTGGGCCTGCGATCGACCCTCCACGCGTGATTTCGTTTGCGCCCAGTGACAGGAGGGCGTGGCTGCCAGCCGCCGCGCCTCGCTGCGCTGCTGTCCACAGGTGGCGACCTCTGAGCGGCGGGCGGCGGCGGCGCTGCAGTCACGACAGCCAGGAAATAGCTCTCTGTTCGCGTCCACGACAATTTCGGACCTGTGGATGCTTTCTTTAAATGATTGGATATTCTAAAGAATGTTTTTGTTTCACAAATTTAAAATGTTCCTATTTGAAAAAAAAAAAAATGTGTTTAGATGTAAGCAAAATGAGGGAATAAAAAATGCATGCCCTGTAACTGTGATTCTTAGGTATTAAACTGAATGCAGTTTCCCAGACTTTACGAACGTTGGAAATTAATAACGTGCTTTGAAGGTATTATGTTTTAGATTAATTGAGGTGAATTGTCTTAGAACCGAGATTCGAGTTGAATTATCTTTCATGTCATGTCTTGCATTTAATTACATAGATGACAAATTTCATATCAAAGGAAGAATATTACCCTCAAAACTGCTCTCTGTGAAAATATTTTGTTGTATTTTGTCTTGTACTCAATGAAAAGCATATGGAAATACTGTTTGTTAGTGGTTTATTTAGAGCAAATTACTTTGACGAAAATAAAAAAAGCTAACGGTTTCATAACTCTTCATGTGCGCATGATTGACTTTCCTGTATCTCCTGCGATGACGTGCGCTAACTAGAAGCAAAATGAGACTAGACACCCGTGACTTAACACTCGGCAGCAAGCCACAAAAACATAGTAGCCACTTGAAGTTTCCCATCGCTGCCTGACGAGAGGACATGAAGCCTGGTGTTTCTCGGAACGTTAACCATTATCCGACTTCGTGCACGCTGTTCCAGAACAAGTAGAGCTCTTTCAACACCCATGTGGAACCGGCATGTGTTTTCCGATAAGACGATGTGACATTATCCTAAAGGCGATGAATAATATTTTTTCATGGCGTTTTAACTTAACATTTGAAGAGAAATCTCATTTTCTCTCAAAATGTATTTTTTTCTCTTTGTCATGTTGAACAAACTGACCAAAATTTGAAATACTTTTTTGATGTATCTCGAAGTATTGATAGGTAAATGAAGACCGTATTAGAAATAATCCTGTCAGAAAACAACTAAAGATGATTTATCAAGAAGTGGGGTTGCGTTGTGGTGAAATATTCCTCTCTCTGCCATTTGAATTCACCCTCAATATTTGATCATGAGTGAAACAAGTACAAGTCAATAAATTAAATATTTAATTGATATTTTAGATTATTCTGGCAACTTGCGCGAATTCATCAGTTTTGGATCCCTTGCTTGTTTCATTCACTGAATATTGCAGAGTACGTGAAGAGTAGCAACATCTAAACGACGAAAGAAAAAGCTTACAATTCACATTCTACGCAGATGACATTTTTCGTAGAGTTCGAAGCTTTGTGTGCGACTATTATCAATGACATAGTCGGTTATTGGTAGTGGAGGAGGTAGCATAGCACTCTGCCGGCAATATAAACGGGAAACCACTATGAGACTATTGTCGCACAGTTAAATTATATTCAATCATAACAGAAAATCAGGACATTATGAAAAATTTCATTCCTAATGTGCATTTTGAGTTAATAAGAAATAAAATTGATTAAATCAATTTTATCTTCTCCTAAAGGGATAGAGAGAGGAGTCACCATAATTTCCTGCTTCTTGTCGTTCATTAACAATTTTTATTGGATTGACCCCAGAGACTTACCAAGATTAATTTGCACGTTTACAAAACCATAAGTCATACAAAATATTACTTTACCCTTTTACAGGGGTTGTTCTTGTCTGTTCATTACACTATACCGTAAAACGTCCATAATACAGATTCATTGAGATCGGACTGCATCCAAATTATCAATTTTTGAGGGATTTTCGAAATGAACCAATAAAATGTCCAAGAATTTCTTCAGCATAAAAATAAACTTGATAATATTCTTCATAATTCACTCTGATGGTTTCATACGTGCTTTGTTTTCAAATGGGTAATTTTAATGAAATTCTTAAATCATTTTAATACTTTTACAGAAGTAGTATTCACTCCATGCGATTTTTTCTACATACAGTACATATTATATATACCGTATTCACGCCATGCATTTTTCTACAGAATCGAGTGTTTATATATTAACGCCGGTTTGGATTTTTTACATCCCATTATTGACGAATTCGATTATTGCATTAATGTAGTTTCCTCTCCCGGAAGTTCCTTTGAAGCGTTCCAACCCTAGAGTCTGGTGGAGAATTCTAGCTGGCTGCTCTGATCGGGTGTTTTCCGTGGTTTCTCCGATCAATATCAGGCAAATGCCGGAACAGTACCATAACAAACGGGCCAGGGACCGCGTGCGATATTTCCTTCCTCTTCATTGTCCTATCCTCACCCTTTACAAACACACTAACATGCACTACACTACCACACATGCCGGGAGACCGGTTGGGAGCTTGGAACTTATCTCGGTAGGGGCGGTACCCCGCTGGTGGGAGATACCTGGTTGGGAAAAAAGCCGCTAGCCGACGGCAGGTCATAGCCGGATCTCGCCATCCAGCAGGGAAGATTACCGCCATCTTCCGATGAAAAAAACATGTACTACACCCACGGGACTGAGTAGTTGACTTACCCGGAAACACTAACAACCGACCAACCAAACAACTAAACAAACACACAAACCCAAAATCCAACCCTAGAGGCGGCACGTGCGCTGCCCCTTGGGGCTCCGCTGCGCGCCCGACGCACTCACGAGCCGCGTGCTCGTCGCGCGCGCTGATTGGCAAGGCTAGCCACCCACCCCGCTTTGTGCGCCCGCCGGCCAAGGACAATGCGCGCGGGTGCTGGGCGTGGAGCAGAACCGCGCCGGGCGGACAGACGGCTGGCTGGATGCTATCTTAATAATGGGCGTGTTATTGTGCATTCAAGCGCCCTCTTCCTTGAGAATAAGCCTCCCCCTTCCCCCCCCCCCCCACGAGTTGATCTCTCATCAGCGTTGGAGATAGACTGGCGAACGGCGCAGCAACGTCCGCGCGTCCTGGTTAGATTTCGGTCGTCAAATGTCTCTCTTGAAACATTGGGATTTTGAAGCCTCTGGCAGTATTAAAGAAAACGCTTCAATTAACGTTATGAATCCTTCTTAAAAAAACATTTCAAGACAGAAAATGCAATAATAATTTTAAAAATGCTTAACGTATTATTTTTGATACCTTAAAATGAGGCAATTCAACGCCAAGATTTTACTCAAAAAATATTCTTACGTTTACATCCCTAACGTTCACTTTGATGGTGAAGATAACCGCAATTACTATCAGGAATACTTTTAAATACAACATGAATGACAAAAAACTGTCTGTAAATACAATAAAGGAAGGAATAAAGAGAGAATAAAATATACATAAATTCAGAAAGTAATTTTCTTGTTTTCTTCTGTTTCGCGTCGCTCTCATTAGTTTCAGCCCGTCCCCAAATTATCATGCTTCTATACAATATTTACTAACGTGTGCCAGCTGCGATGCTCGCCACAGTAATAAACGCATTCTCGAGAGCTTTATTGTCAATGTCTTAGTCTCTGTAAGATGAGGATTAATGACTCGCAGAAAGTACACGGATACTCGTTTAAACTTTGGAGATGCAAACGTGGTATTTCCCCTTTTAACATTACCAGATGCGGGAGGCCATTTATTTCTTGAACAAGCTTTTCACATTCATTCCCTGTCCGCTCCTCAGACCTTTCCATGTTTGTATATTTGTCTGAACAAAAGGGATTTGTATGATCTTATCATCAAGATTGACTGAATGAACTAGAAGTTGAAAAATGTTTTGTAAAACACAAACTATTTTTTACTACCTATTTGCTATGACGTGTATGTACACACACACACACACACACACATATATATATATATATATATATATATATATATATATATATATATACACACACATATATATATATATATATATATATATATATATATATATATATATATATACACACTCTCTCTCACACTCACACCTACGGTTTCTTTGAAATATTTCAATCACATGTGTTTATTTTTTATTTTGAAAGAAGTAGTTTATTCTAGATACAATAACTGGAAAACTTTTTAAACGTTAAGTACATCGTGCCTAAGACCGAGGGAATAACAAAAGTAATACATTTTTTACTGTGTTTTTCCACTTATGTATTTCGTCCCCCCGTCAGATTCGTATCTTTGAATTAAATGTAAAATGTTTATCACCTTATACTGAATGCCACAATTACAACTTCCCGCAAGACATTTCTCCAACTTACGCAAGAACACTGACATACCTCTTGTTTTATCCTCAAGAATATCGCCTGCCCCCGTCCACCCCTGCGCACACATACACACACCGTACAAGCGGTCTCTCGGAAGCCGTCCACACAATTGGAGAGAAAATAAAAACACCGCCATAATGTTTCGTCTTGCTTAACCGCAACCCTGCCGAAGGGAAGCGAGGCGGGCTGGTGAGCAGCGGGAGAGCGCCTTACCACCGCCGCGCTGGCCGCCCGAGCAGGCCACGCAGCCTTCCAAGGCGGCGCAGGGTCGATTCCAGCCGGCGCCGGAAGTCGCCAGGAAGCGTCCCGTAATTCCCCCGCGGAGCGTTTCGCCACCATCGCGATGCGTCCCGACGCCCGACGCGCCCTCCGTCGCGACGCCACGCCACGCCACGCCACGCCACGCCACGTGGCGCCCATTACCTGCGTGGTTTCACAACGCGAGCGCCCTGTGCGGAGGCGGCGGTGGTGATGGTGGCGTTGGCGGTGGCGGTGGCGGTGGCGGCGGTTGCGGCGGGGGCGGCGGGGGCGGCGGCGGCGGGGGCGGCGGCGGCGGGGGCGCGGCGGCGGGGGCGGCGGCGGGGGCGGCGGCGGGGGTGGCGGCGGGGGCGGCGGCGGCGAAGCGTTCGCAACGCGTGCCTATTACCGTAAACACAGCACAAACGAGCGCCTAGCAAGTGTTTGGGGTGGCAGCCGAGGAGGTGATTGTGGGAATGGCGAGGGTTGGTAGAGGTCGGTAGCTGCATGCTTGAAAAGGAAATAGTGCTTACAACTGAAGGGTATGTTGGTACCCACGCTAGTCGATTTCCAACAATAATTATACGGTTGTTCTACTTTTCCTTAGTTTTTATGTCTTCTTAAGTACTGTGTTTCAGTGTTTTATCATTAATTAGGTTTTTGGATTTCAATATCTATTTTATTCATAATGACATAACATACTCTCAGCTTACCAAATATGAAATCGTTTTCAGATGACTGAGTTTCACAATCAAATTTTTCTTATTCAGATTATTAAAAGTAGATCTGTTAAACAAAATTCGATTTTTAAATAATAACAGTTTTAATTGCGCCTTTTCTACTGATGCAGTTACAAAATATAATATATTCTGAAAAGTTCCAGATTGTTTTGCGCAATATGTTGTTTTTTTTCTATAAAACCTTTGATGATGAAAAAGTTGTACTTCAATTTCATATTTTACAACTTTAAAAACTTTTAAGTTTTTAAAATATCAAAATAAGAAACCCATCTTCCAGATAAAATAAATACTGTACTATATTTCAAGCAATTTCGGAAAAATTACATTGTTTTCACAGTATTAAATAGTATTTACAATATTTTAGTTTATATTTCATGTTCACGGGAAGAACATTGATTTAAACTTTTACCCAACATACAGTACTTGTAAATGAAGCAACATGGAAATCACTAATTGTGCTGCATTTGTAGTAATTACGTGCCTATATCGCGCGGGATGCCGCCTTCCTTGGTAATGGTAGCAGCAACATCACATCGTGAGTCGCAACAGACAAATGAGCACTGCGCCACACGGGTCTGGGCATATTATTTGAGCCTTTCCCTCTTTCGGTTCTTTCGTCACGATTCCCAAACCGCTCGATGGCGACCGGCGTGTAGCACCGCCGACCGTCGCGCGGGACTTCGTCGAGCACACGGACGCATAATTGAAGAGCTATTTCTGAAGTGACGTATCTCCACGAAACGCAATTTTTCAGAAAGTGAAAGTATTCACATTAAGCCTTACAGTTGAAGATAGGATTCAACGATTTCCAAACACTGAATAATAAACAAGAAACGCAATTTTTCTAGACGATTTTTGGCAGAATTATTGAGAAGCATGTTAAGAATACATTGATACGTAAGACGATAAAACAAACGAAAATGGAGAAGTGTCATTTTGGGAATAAGTTCTTCTATGTCCGACCGCCGCGCCGCGCCCACCGGGCGTTTGTGAGCTGCCACGTGGACGCACGCACTGGCCACGCAGACAATGATGCCGGGAAGAGATATCCCTCCCGCCGCACGTTACGGTCGGACACGAACTGCCTCCGGGAAAAGTCAACGGCGCTAAAAATAGTGTCGTTGCTTGACTTCACACGTCAAGTTCTACATTTTACGGGACTGGGATGATTTTAATATTGTTAAGCACGCATATGCCCACGCATCATTTTAAAAACCAGCATGCACTTACAAGCCTTACTTGCTATTCTAGTTCGGATTGTTCACACTTTTTTTTGTTTACAGAATACGAAGGAAGTGATGACGAATTATTATAACATAATAAAGCAAAATATAATAATTTTGTATAGAAAAATATTAATAATGCGTATACTTTTCTTCTGTTAGAATTTTAGAGTAAATGTATCAAGTTCATTTTATTCTCTGTATGGGCAATACATATATATATATATATATATATATATATATATATATATATATATATATATATATATATATATATATAAATTTTATGAAAACACCGTAGGAAAAATGATAATGCCCTTTATCTTATATCGTATTTTGATTTTGATTATTTGCTCTTTTGAAGAACAAACAAGTTAATGTTAAAAAAAAGAACTTCACTGTACACTGTTACAAGACTTACTCATTAGCATAGCTGAGTTTACGTTCAATGAGAGTTTCAGAAGTTTACAGCTTATAAACTTCTGGTAGGTTGCCTCTTGGGTTGGGGTTTTGATACAGTCGCAACATTTCTGACATGAATACTTACTGTAACTTCGAAACAATGACCTACTCCTACTGTTTTACAAACAACACACCATCACGATATGTCCAACAGGCTGCCCGCCCACCAACGACCTCGAAAACTATCTACTTCTGTCACCTGTCACAAACTACAGACACAAGCGACACCATCTCTTTGCGACTGCTTCGTCCACACGCCTTCTCTTGATAGCCAGCCCACCTGATATCAACTATGACCAACAAAACTGGCTTTCTTCTTGTCACAAGCCGTTAAGTTAACATAATTTCATGTCAGCTCAACCGTCTTCAAGTGCCCTTCACTATTCTTACGGCAGCAACCAATCTTTTGGAATCCTCTTTACCACCAAATCTTTACGAGTGTGCGCCGCATAGTAGACCCCGTCTTTCTGTCGCTTTGTCATTCATTAGCATTCCCACCGATTAACGCACTTCTTTATTTGCACCCGATGTCAACCTCAGATTGCTCTCCCACACCCGCTACCTGCCACCCACCTTCGCCACTCACTGGCACCTAGGCAATGCCCACGACCGCCACCCGCCACCCGCACCTCTCCAACCAACACCCACTGCTCGCCATCTGCCACCGGCCTCCTGCAACCCGACACACGCCACCCACTGCCCGCAGCACGCTCCCATAGTCCGCCACTTGCCGTCAGCCTCACACTGCCCGCCACCCGCTGCCCGTCACTCGCTATCCATCGGCTGCCACCCACTCCCCGTTCCCTTCCACCCACTGCTTCCCACCCACTTCTCGCCACCCATTGCCCGCCACCTATTACCCACCACCCATTACCAGCCACCCACTGCTCACCACCCACTTCTCGCTCCCACTATCCGCCCGCCCACCATCCACAGCCCGCCACCCATCACCCACTGCTCACCACCCACTTCTCGCCACCCATTACCCACAACCCATTACTCACCACCCATTAACAGCCACCCACTGCTCACCACCTACTTCTCGCCACCCACTGCCCGCCACCCACTACTCACCACCTACTTCTCGCCACCCACTGCCCGCCACCCACTGCCCACCACCCACTGCCCGCCATCCACTGCCCGCCACCCACTGCCCGCCACTCATTACCCACCACGCATTACCTGCCACCCGCCGCAAACCACCCGCCGCAAACCACCCGCCGCAAACCACCCGCTTCCAACCACCCGCCACTCCCTGTCCGCCACCCATCGGAGCACCGCGCCCTTCGCGATACGCGGCCGCGATAGCAGGCAGCGCGGTGCCGCGGACAGAGCGAGGGCGCGGGGGCGGCGGGGCGCGAGTTCGGGCCTCGATGACGGATGACAGGCGGCGCGCTATCCGCCCCTCGCGCCTTCCCGCGCAGGCACAATAGCGCGCGTTATCGCGGCGAAGGGCGCCCGCCCCCGCCCCGCCCTCCTCCGCTCGCTCCGCCCGCTCGCTCCAGCGGGGGCGCGGCGCATGGCGTGCGATGCCCTGGAATGCGCCGTGAGACGGCCGAAGCGGCACAGCCACCTCCTGTTATGACAATCGCTTAAGTTTCAGGACGCCGTTAAGAAGGGTTAATAAGAGCAGGATTGTGGAAGACAGTCTCTAGCATTCCAGCTTGCGAAAAGGAAAAATCCATTCAGTACATTTTTTCATAAGTGCGTTCTAACGAACGGCGGGTATTTGAAAAAGATTAATATGGTAGAAAATGTTTACTTTTAGGTATATTTCTATATAGATTGAGAGCATTACGAGAATGCACCGAATAATTCCATTAATTGCTTTTACTGATCCTTTAGTTTCTACGAAATTTGCTCTATTATACTGGTATATTTCAATGTTCTATGTAGATTCTTTTAAGTTCAAAACATAGCTATTTCTAAATAATTTGATGACATTAGTGAGAGATTTTGTTAGCAACATCAAATTGATAGCAATCTATACTCGTTCGAATTATGCTTTGACGATCAAGGAGTTGAAATGTTTCGCTTCAATGAACCTCTTAGACATTACGATTACTATAGATGAACATGTGAATTTAAAAAAATAATTTCAGTATTATCGATTGCGGTGAATACAATCTCATTATCTTTACATGGACATTTCAATTCCACCGTATTACTCGAAAACGATGAGAGCCGGCTGTTATTAGCCCCACTGCTGAACAGGCAACATTTCGATCGAATGATTTCCCTTCCCCACGTCATGAAGGCACGCCTAATGTGCTTACCGACTTGGTTCAGTTTATTTGTCCGCAAACCGCTGCTCTTTCTGATATTTTCTTGAGTCGAAATCGATCCGAGCGCCTCGGTTCGTGAGGCCGCAGAAAAGTGGGCGCCGCGCCGAGGCGCACGGTACAGTCGGGGCTAATCTCGATGCTCAAGGCCAGCGCAGGGTTTTTTCGCCGGCGTGCAGAGGTGGCGCTATCGGTATGATGACTTACTCCCCAGCGGGTGCTCAGGGTTAACTACTGTCGCCTGACACTGTATCGTGCACGTTCCTCGGCGCGATAGTCTGATTCAGAGCTGAGTGCTTGCCTTTGTAAGTGAATGTGACATCTTCGTTATTGCCTGTGATTACCTTTTTTCAGGGTTATGCGCACAGAAGTATAATAAGGTGACCAGACAATTTTTATCTCTAACACGTGTATGATCGTTTTACGGAAAAATCGATTCAGGATAATATCATTGATATTGAGTCCATGTCCATATCTTTGATAAAACCTGAATAATTCATGTACGCGAGAGATTCCTTCAAAAATAGTATATTTAGTGATTAACAAGATCTCTAGAGAATTTAGCATGAAATATTACGAACTGATCATGAAGACATATTTAATTTCTTACGCTACAGCAGCCTATATATTACTTAACTGGTATGGTCCTGTTTTAATTTTTCTGTGAAGAATATAAATCATATGACTATATTATAAATCATGTGTGTAAATCATATACTATCAGTTCTTATGTAATAGATGTATTATTGACATAAGCTTTTAAAATATTTAACAAAGCCTTTTTCACGTTTTCGGCGGTTTTAAGTTCAAAATATACTGCCGTTGAGAAACAAACTAGATGACTGTTCGACCGTATTTACTAAGACTTTTCATGCAAAAGTATTGAAATTCTAAAAAAAAATGTAAATGACGTTTCTGAAGCAGAGGTTTTTAGAAGAATTAACATTAATTTATTTCCAAAATAAATGTCTTCTACATTTATTAGAGAGGATCAGCAGAGCCACGACGCCACAAATACAAAAATCCATCCACCATCTTGCGAACTTCGATAAACGAGGGTGCCACGCGTGTCGACGTATTTAAAGCCTCCCAGAAAAACCGCGCGCCGGCTTTGGCGCAAGCGGTAGCAAAGGGTTCGCCCCGGCGCCCGCCTAATTAGCAGGCAGCGGGTGACAGAAACGGGCGTCCGGCACCTCCTGCCCCTCCGCGGTCTTCGCCTCCAAGTCCCCTTTCAGGGGGATTCTGTTTGCATCGCGAACCTCTGAGTCCTACCGTTGCCATCTTTGGTGTCAATAAAAGGAACATACGATGGTCTCGAGACCAAATGACTATTACATTTCAATGTGTTCTTAAATTTTATGAGCGACAAAGAAGAAACACATTTTAAACAATTTAAGTTCTCTGTTTAGAGGAGGTCATTGTCCTGCAGGGACAATTTAGGCTCTGTTATATATATATATATATATATATATATATATATATATATATATATAAAATTACTTCCCGTCGATGAAGTAAAAGTTGAGTTTGAAAAGGGCAGATTTCATTTCTACTACATATTTTTCAAAGATTTCATACAACCTAAAATCTGCACCCCAACACCCGTATATTTCCCAAGTTTCCACCACACTTTTTACCGCTTCTCTCATTTACGATAACCCCTTCGTTCAATATTCTCTGCCTCCGCATTGTTGATAGCATACTATATCTTAGAGGTGAATTAACACATTGTTCAAAATAAATAAATTTAAAAAATAATTTTTGGCGATTATCACAAAGCATATCACGCTTGCCTTGGATCTCTCGTCGTAAATTCAAACACTTCACAGCGATATTCTGAGGAATATAAGAATTGTAATTCAATGTTTGTGAATATTCCTATTTTCCCCTCCAGTAACCAAATGCTTTTTTCCGCCATTCCCGTAATCCTTCTCAATTACTTCTACCACAATTTTATGAGTGCGTTAAGAGAAATATTACATTACTCTCCTCCAAAAACATGTATTTATATTTACATCTTAGTTTCTGTTATGTAGTCTCCTAGGCTTGTAATGGTACCCAGGTCTTTTTATATAAAACTTTGAAATATGGCGCTTTGCCTTCACTAATATTACTACTTTTTTCGCCCATCTACTCTTACTGTCCTCCCATCCCATCTAACGATACAGAGAGGGTGAGTTTTGTCATTGAGACCAAAAGAGAAGACAATGTTGCCAAACTCTCGTTAGAATTTATTTAAAACCAATTTGGAAAACATTATTCTTTTCAATAATATTTTATATTTCAAATTTTCTAGTTTCATGATCTTGACTGCACAATCTTATTGCACGCTCAACTCATCAGAATTTATCAAAATTATCCATTTTAAGAGATTCTCTACTCGAAAAATTAATTTTATGGCAAAACATGTACGAATCAAATTTTTGTTGGGGTAATTGAGATCGCTAATGACCATGTAGTTATAAAGAGACAACAAATGAATAAACAAAAATTATTTTTCAATCTCATTGCAAATTTTGTACTTGCTGAACATCTATTCACAAATATCTTCACTGGCACAAAAACAATCCATAATTAATCAAATTTAATTCAATGACAAGAAGAAATTTGTAGTTATGGAGACAAATGAATCAAGGCGAAATAAATTCACTCGTAATGCCTTTTCTTGTTCTATAAATGTAACAAGTTTTAATTTCCTCATTTTATTGGTCGCCTTGGCGGAATTGATTTATAATACAATGAAAGCTGACGAACTAAAAACAAGGGAATTCAAAAACAATTACATTAAGTACTTACATACGTACATGTAAATGTGTTCAATGAAATTTAATTGAACTAGAACACTTCATTGAAATACAATATAGTAATTACTTTTTACTTTGAAAACTCTCCCAGAGCAAGTATAACTAATACCATAACACCAGAAACAGAATGAAACGATATCCAAGGCAGAAAATTTGAATTGCGAAGCTGGCTCTGCAATCTCCTTGGAGCGCGAGATCGAGCGGGGCTAGGTCAGGGGTTTGAGGCGGGCGATCGCGTTCAGCGCGGGCACCCCACCGCCCTGGGCGCTCGCGGGGAAGAATAGACGGCGGGACCGGCGCGGCCCGCGGTCGGCGGGGCAGCCGCGCGGGCGATTTATGGCGGCTGCGACATCTATTTCAACCCCAAGAGGGCGGCGCTCAGGGGTGCACCCCTCGCACAGTACAGGGTCTGCTCCCACACCACACGCCGGCCAGCGCCCATGACCTATCGCTGTCAGCCCCCTGCCACTAACTACTACCGCTTATTATCTGTGTGCTCGTAGACAGAGCCTCTCAGTTGAGTTAGCAATCGAATACGCTTCTTTTCATTTTTATTTTTATAGAACTGCCTCCGGTAATACTTGTATATTGCGCGATCTTTGCTTCTGTCTGACACAAGGCTGTTCAAATATAAGAATTGTGGACACACTGCTCCTGGTCGCCTGATGCAGTGGTCAACGCGCCATTCGCCTTCCACTGCACTACAGCCGATCGCGCCGGAGCGCCTACCTTCCCGTCGGGCTGACGCTAGAAACACGGGGCTATCAAAGCGCTGGGCCAGAGCACGCCAAGCCGACCCGTCCATTTGACCAACCCTTGCCTGTATTGTCTAGGAACAGAAATTGCTACAAACATTACTTTCACTATCCGTCTGCTATCCATTTCTCCGTTGCGTACCCGTCCTCTTTGTCAACGATCATCGCCACACACAATGCTACACGTCATCTTCACAGCTATCTCCAAAAACACCGTCGCTATCCCCACGGCTGGCGCCCAATGCCCCACCACAACAGCCGTCACCGTGACCGCTGCCGCGGGGCCGCGCACCGCGTGGTCGCCCGGGCGGCGTGTAGCCTCCGCTGGCCGCTCTCGTATCGCGCCGGCCATCCCATCACTCATCGCGACTACATTAATTAATGATCCTCGGTCGCTGCCACTGCCGCCGCCGCCGCCGCCACGGCGCTGAGAGAATGAATGCCGCCGCCGCCCCCCTCGTGGCGGGCGGAGAACGAGCGACGGAGGGCGCACGCGGCGAAAAAAGAAGGAAACGTTCCCGCGGGACCGCCAACGTCCTGGCCATTTTTAAAAAGCATACACTCGGAATGGTTTTGTTACGCCGGATAGATTTTTACGCAGAGAAGAAGGGGATGATAGCGCGGATGTAAAAATAATAAAGGGAAGCCCGGGATGGGATAGTAAAAAATAACGCGTGTAATGTCGGAAGGGAGGTGACAGCGAGCTGCGGATGGGCGTTTTTGGACCTCGGCGGAGCAGCCAAGAGCCGCCTTTATCGCTGTGCCAGATTGTGCGGCAACAGTGTCTCGTCGCTTCCAGTTTCAACCAAGCACGACGGCAGATTCACCTTTGGAAAGTACTAATTTGAAAAATAGCAGGAAGGCAGAGAAAAACATTCGAGAGTGAACAAAATGAGCATATAGGCTTCTAATATTAATTGTAACCAAATTCTGTCGATGAGAACACGTTTATATAATAAGTGTTTATACATATATGTCTTCTAATCTTTCGATGCAAAGAGATAAAGCGAGATGACGAAATTACCTTCTTAAATGAAACATGTAAAATGCCTGAAGCTTTCTGCCATAATATACGAGTATATTGTGCATTTTATATGGCGATATTTCTTATTTCTAATTTTTCTATTAATTCTTAACATTCTAAATGTTGTTTATCTTACAAATTATTAAAGACAACTTTTTTTAGTAACACCAGTCAACAAATGCAATCGAATCTTGATGAACTGCCATCATAAAGCGAAATCCTAGAGAAAATTGTGTCGTGCCAAACGAATTCCATCCTTCATTTCTTCCCAGAGATAAGACATGCAAATGCCCTGGCTTATCTGTGACCGCGGAAGGGGCGGGTGAGGCGGCGTGGGTGGCCATGGAAGCCGCAGGGGGCCGGGCAAAGCCGGCTGGGAATCGCGAGGCTCGGCGCGGCGCGGCGCGGGGGCGGTCGCAGCTGCCACAGCGCCGAGCTCCGCGACCGCGGCCGGGTGGGGCGGGGCGGGGCGGATCGGGCGGGGCGAGCGTGCGCCGCGACGCCGCGGGAGGCGCCTCCGCCACGTGGGCGGTCACGTGGCCGCGACGCACAGACGCCGCCGCAGCCGCCGCGCAGCCCGCGCCGTGCCGCGCAGGACCCGGGCGTGGCAGCCGCCATGGCGGAAGCGCGGAGCGTAAACGCCGGCCAAAAGCAGTGCTTCAAAGATATGGCTCTATGGAATTGCTCACGAAGTGTTACTCGATGCTGCAAGTCAACAAATGGCTTCGTGTATTAGACGACGAATTTACAGGAGGTTTAAATAGAAAGTAAAAAAGAAAAATCAGAAAATACGAAAGGTAGTTTAAGCTTATTGAAAATGTTCCTGCAAAGTATACTACTAGAATTAGGGAAAATGCAGTAGACTAATAACTTTTTTCAAAATGTATACAAAATGTATTCATTATATTTTTCATGTCCATTACTTTTTTCATGTTTCATGTCCAAAAGTAGACAAAACGAATGTTAGAAACTACGAATAATTGTTTTAAAGATAATCTACGTCTCAGAAAATATAAGGTGCTAAATCATTTTATTTATTAACGTGCTAAACACATTTATATTTATTTATTTTATTTTATTTTCATTATGCAACTTTTATTTTTTATTCTTTTTTTCTGGAATTTGTGTCACATTCACCACTGTTAAATTACGAAGAGTTTTGATTAAGCATTTGTATTTCTATCTTCTAAAGTGATTTTTCTTGTAAAACAGGATACTGTGATACGTTGTGACTAACACATCACTTTCTGTTCGCAGGCACCGTCAACGCCAACGGCGAGACGAAGCGGCAACGCACCTCGTACACCCGCTACCAGACGCTGGAGCTGGAGAAGGAGTTCCACTTCAACCGCTACCTGACGCGGCGGCGGCGCATCGAGATCGCGCACGCGCTCTGCCTCACCGAGCGCCAGATCAAGATCTGGTTCCAGAACCGCCGCATGAAGTGGAAGAAGGAGCACAAGATGGCCAGTATGAGCGTCGTTCCGTACCCGCTGGGCGGGCCGCAGCTGTCCCCGTACGACTACAGCCCCGTGCACCAGCAGTACCCGTACCCGCAGTTCGCGCACCTGGCCACCTAGAGCGCCCGCGGCGCCGCGCCCACCCCGCTGCCCCCGCCGGGCGTCGAACGAGGTCCATGGGGGAGGTAGCCCCGCGGCGCCGTGCGGCTTGCTACTACTCGAGACTGAGTTTTCGCCGCAGCACAGCGAGTGCCGGCCGAAAACACGAAACCCTCCGGGCAGAGAAGGCTTCAAGGGTGGCTCCCGGAGAACTTTATTTTTTGGATACCTGAGAAATGCATTGCAGAAAATAGCTCTAGAAGGCTTCACCTTGCCCTTATATTGCGCTTGCATTTTCCCTTACAATCGAGTGAACTCTGTTACACGAGGACGGTTCTGCCGGACAATGCACAACTGTCCTTTGATGAAGCTCGAATAAGTGACAAAGTATTTCATTGGTACGTCAACTTCAAAATATTATTGAAGTTAAACTTGTGCCCCTAAACAATGAGATAACCACATGGAAAGTCTGTCACGACCTGATGGACTCGAGACCCTTTATAGAAGTTCCTTGTCAGTCGATGTCGAGGCATCAGTGAGTGACTTAGCTGTGTAAAAAAAGGAGGTTGTGAGTGTACGAAACAACGAATAACAATTCGAAGAACTTCTCTCTGCTTCGTATTACCGTCAGGGTTGTGGTGTGTAACATGGTGAAGGAACCAAGCTCGGCGCCGTCCCAAGCTGCCTCTCTATTCCCGCAAGCGAACACTGTAATGCGTCCCTGTCGCCCAGTCTTTGAATTCCGGGTTCGTTTCTTCAGAGGTATGATTTGTACTGAATGATACGAAATGATAACTATGCTCTGAAAAAGAGTAGGCAGCGTTCGCTGACTGTGCCTCATTTTCCTATAAGCGTGCCCGGATTTGAGATTATGGTTTCCTAAAATACACTTATGCACGCGTCTGCAAAATCTTAGTTTCTCACATAGATTTGAAACGGGCTTCATATATCACGCAGACTGTGAAGTTCCTAAGTGGAAGCAATACCACTATCAAGTAAAATAAAAAATAGAGTGAATTTTAGCACAAAAGTAAAAAACATTGTGACCTTAAAGCTTCTTAGACAAGAGCTCGTGATTCCTTTAATTTGGTGATATTTATTGAAAATTAAATAATTTTTATTTAATTTCACGATTCTCTTTGTTTTTTCACTTGTTTTCAATAGGTTTAGGCGCTTGTAACTCCGCAAATGAACAGTTTTTCATGCGATTCTGCATACATCCTTCACAAACAGCTATGTATTTCCCGCAAATAGTGACCCCATTCATTATTTCCCAGGAATGTGCTACACATTTCTACCTTCTATGTATCCTCGCGTCCCGCAGGGGTGTGACTGTAAGCTTTAAGCTCAGCCACCACACACCTCACCCTCGACAATTTATTGTTTCAGTCTTTACATTGGCTGCCGCACACAATGGTCAGCCATTATGTTTATTTCCTGTTTGTGTTTTTCATATTTTAAGTTGTATATTTTGTAATGTACATGGCTTCTTATTATAAATAAAAATAAATAATTTGAGTCTCACAAGAGAAAGAATCTGTACAGCTTTCTTTTAACAATCTCGTTTATTCCGAATAACACAACCTGAGTGAAAACCCAGCTATTAATATCCTTCTGATGCCTGCATGCCGGGCGACAGCATAGGGGAAGAGCGACAGAGAAATTTCTGGAAATCACACAAAAGCCTTCGGGCAGCCGTCATCCTGGGCGCGTATTCGGAATTATTATTTAAAACCACTAATGCCCTCGAATGAAAGATAGAAAGGCAAGGCACTCCATCAATCGGTAGCCATCTATCTCGGGGCTGTGTTCGGGAAGGCCACCACGTGGAGGTCCACGTGCGCCGACCCACCTGCGGCGGGCTGACGGACGGCTGGCCATAAACATCTATCACCCGCCGCCTGCGCCACCCCCGCCGCCGCCGCCGCCGCGGCGCTGGCGCTATCTGCCGGACATCGGCCGGCCGCCGCCGATCGCTCAAAGTCCCACCCCCGCGTCCTCGCGGCCCGATTTTTCGCGAGCGCCCACTCCCGCCCCGCCCCTGCCCCGCCGCGCCCTCCACTTAGTGCCGAATTAATGTCTGTCCTTCCGCCGGGGCTCGGGGGCGGGGTGGGCAGGGTGGGCTACGACCGGGGATTGCTCTACTTCCGCACCCATTCACTCTCTTTGTCAACTCGCTCAGTAATATAGCCATACGTTTTCGGGATAAATGCAGACGTTGACCCACCTTTCGAATTACGACGGCATTGCCCCATACGTTTTTTTTCGCTGCTGAAACATCACAATTCAATCTGCAATAAAATCATTTTAATAAAGAAATTGCAAAAGGCAATAATAATAATAAAAAATATTTAGCACAGCTAGTGGGCAAACAATTCTAAAACAACACGATGGTAGAAATTAATCACGAATCATTTGTGAACAGAACAGAACATATTAAGGTTAAGATATTTAACGAAAAGAAAACTACCCTCTGAAATAATGCAGAACTGAAATTAGATATTTGAGTTATTGTCATGATCATGATATTGTATAACTAGAAATAATTATAGTAAAATAATAAAAAAAATACATTGTTTACGAATATTATTTAGAGTTTTGTAGATATTCTACCTTTAACGATATCATTTCTTGAAAAATTGTGCTTCAAAACAGAAGAATTGCTATATATAAGGAAAGAGTAATAGATATTATTTGCTTCATTTATGAAAACAGGGAAATAAAACTAATCATTTACGTATAAATATTTATTAAAAATTCTATTATTTTTTTAAAATAAAATATCAAAATACATGTTTGCTTAATCTCTAAGTTGCTGTTTGCCACTCCCATTTTACCACTCAAAATTACTAAAAACTATAGTAAGTCAGGTCTGAAACACTTAAACGTCCACAACTAACATATCGCCGCTCATTGAAAATCCTGGAGTGGGCGAGCCTGCGGCCGCGGGCGTGAGGCGCCAGGCGCCGGCCCAGCCGCGAGGTGCCGCCGCATTCGAAGAGGGCAGGCGGTGCTTAGTATTCCGCCTCGGGGAGCGCTGTCGTCGCGGCGAGCGGGCGCGCTTTGTAACGGGCGCTGGGAGGGCCATTAGCAGGCGATTGGCCCACTGCGGCGGCGGCGGCGGCAAGGCCAGGCCACTGTATCAAATTCGCGAGCCGCGCCGCTGGACCCGCGTGCGAACGCGCTCGCCCGCTCGGCCACTGTGCTTGCGCGCGGGGCCGCGTGGGCGAGTGCCAGATGACGGGGCGCGCATGGGCGAGCAGGTAATTGGGAAGCGGAGGGTAACAGCCTCGCAGAAGGGCGACGTGAGCCGAAAGGACGAAACGACGACACAAGCAGAAACTACGGATTTGGAATTGTCAGGGTTTAGCACGAAGATGTACGAGATGTGTGCCAACTTGGAACAAAACTAAAGGGTGCTTGCATTTTAATTATATGTAATATTTTATTGAATGAAGAATTTTTATTGATGAATAGAAATAAAATATAATGCTGAGGTTAATAGGCGAGATCTATAATTTACCATGTACATTTCATGCTAGTTTTTTGTTTCTTATTTTTTATTATGCCATCATTCATTTTAATCAGATATATTTCTTTATTAAAGAAATTCTTGTAGGAAAATTTACTTCTTATGCACACGATACAGATTAATGCTAGCCCAAATTACCTTAATTTTTTAATCCTATCACTCATTTATACTAAAAGAAATTACTACGTGATACGAGGTACTTTTAAGGTACTACTTGATAAATAGATCGTGCTAACGGATGGAAGACTATAGAATTTTAGTTATCATAAAACGAAGGTTCTCAAATATTTTAAAGATTGCATCCCTCACATATGAGTTATATATACCATCACATTCACTTCACATAATCATATTTACATACGGTTATATATACCTTCACAACAAAGTATGATGGAACCTGACGGAATTTAATACTTTTATCTGTGTTAATTATCAAGCCTTTTTATTATGTATTCGATTTTTTAAAATTAACTTAATAAATTATTATGGGAGTGTAGAAAAATTCAACTTTTTAACCCATCAGCACAAAGAAAGCAAACATTTGTATGTACATTGATAATAGAAATACACAGACAGCATTTTCTGTTGGTGTGAATGTTTACAAAACATTCAGTTTTAGACTCAATGTCAATAATCATAATGAAGTGTAATTAAAGTACAAAACACTAAATGTTTCATAAGTGGAGTTGAGATACTATGAATCACCAAATTTTTCAATGAGATGACTTTGCCCGCATGGCCAGTATCTGATATTTGGTTCTTGGGTTGAAAGTTAAAACTGATATTGGGACGTAATTGCTTTAATTGCGAGGAACTGCGGTATTATTCCGGCATATACTGAATTCCAATTTATAAGGTCATTCTCGTACTTAACAGTAAATTAATTAATTTCTTCTAAAAATATTTCCTTGGATGTTCACCTACACGCATAAGCCTTGAGCATACCTTTAAGGTTATGAATATCACAGATTTGAGAACACATCACAAAGTGTTTCTTCTTATATTCCTGAGTAGTTTAATTATTACTCCTCATAACTGTATATTACCTTGGTCTAACAAATACATTAAGGAATATTAAATAGATGGTCAGATGACGGTATTTAGTATTCTAAATTAATCATATTATGCAGTATTCTTCAAGAATTCAGTTACGTATTCTACCAGTCAAAAAGAACTCCATTATTTAGATTCGATTCTAAAAAAAAGAGTCAGAACAGATAAACGACGAAGTCCTACCAGCTGGACAAGCTCCTGAGTATCTCTAAAAATAATCATATAATTTCTAATTTCTTTCAACGCAGGTTTCAAAGCAATTTCAGTATTTAGAGACTGTTTCTACATCATTTTAATCAAGTTCTCTTTCCAACATACAATGCTGGTTACAGAATATGCCCATATACATGATTTTCAGGAACGTATATATAAGAAGTTGAGAATGAAATCAGTACTTTCAGATATATTTCTCCGTTCACGATCATTTTGTATTTCTCAAAACTTTTTTATAGCCTTTTGTAAGCATCAATACAAATTCCACTCTATCAAGTACCTTCGGACAATAGCCTATATTCTCTAAGTCTTTTCTGGGCTACCATGAATAAGCATTAACAAACTGCACTACGATTGCTTCAACTTACAAAAGGCAACTCGCCTGTCGCGATCGGAAAGAGAACGTCCATCGGAATGTACCGTATTATTAATCAAGAGTTCTCGCGGCAGGCCCAACGTCCACGACAGAGTAATTCTATTTGTTACCGAACGCTCGTAATGGAAACAGTATAAATCCAGGCGGCAGTGGGCCATAAGTGTGGACTTTGGGCCGCAGCCCGCGCGACCTGGTGGCTTTGTTGCGCCGTCGGCAGGCAGACAAGCAAAGCAAGCAGGCAGGCTGGCGGGCCGCGTTCGATAAGTCATCAGCAGGCGCTAAGCAGCGTGAATTATTAAATGGACGCGACGGCGGACGGCGGCGGGGCTATGAATTAAGCAGGGATCTTGGTCACGAGAAGCGGCGTCGCGCGGGGCGGCAGGCCCTTTGCAAGGGCAACGCGGGCGCCAGGGATGGGCCAATTGAAAGCGCGGAGACATGTGGCTGGCGCACGAATACACCAAAAGTTTGTCTTTGTGTGACATAAATATATTAACAATCTCAACTTCAAACATCAATCTTTGTGAGGGAGGGGAAATAAATTGAAGGGAACGTTTAAGAAGTTGTAGGTAAGAATGTTCATTTGGAGTTACTTTCAATTTATGCAAACGAAGTTGTTGTTTTTCTCTTCTTAAATATAAAGTTTTTATATCACATCGGCGAATTCAGTAAAATAAAAATATGTTGGCAGTGAAGAATTAACGGCAGAGAAACGTAGAGATAGATAAAAAAAAGTTTGAATCAAAGTAAAGGTTGTAGTGAAACATTAACACGGGGGTACCTTTTCGAAAATCCTTTCGCCTTTAATACGATATAATCGGGCAACTTGTAACGTGCAGACGCTTAAATAAGAAAATTTTAGGAAAACAGAAGTACAAAGTGTATTATAGAACACTATCGGATATGACATGTAAGTGATTGTTTAAATGTAAATATCTCAGTCCCTCCTCTGTACATAAAACATTTGTCTCTGTGGATCGATCCAAAACAAATTCGGAAACATACAGGGATTCAGAGTAGATCGCGAGACTGACGAACTAAGCCGTCTTTGTGTTTTTGTTGGGCATGTCGTGTTTAGTAACGTCGTGACGTTTCTGTAGTGTGTTCGTGAAAATAGCTGTAGAGATTGTATGACTTCAAATATCAAAGACTGGGCGATTCGAAAGTTGAACCTCATAAAAAAGATAATAGAAATCTACTAAATTGCTGGTGCATAGGGTCCACATACAAAAACGCCTCTCTTTAATCGTCCTGATGGAAGACGAAACGCAATATGCTCGAGAAATGCTGCTGTTCGCAATTCATTAAAACTGGAATTTTCTCCAGAACTAAAAATTATAAGATCTTAAAAAATTTAATTATCTCATCTTCAAAAGTATAATATCACATGATATCAAATAAGATTTAGTGTGTGTCACTTAGAAAATACTCTTGGCTTTTGATATTCTCCTTTATCATTTAGCTTCTTTTTTTAAGAGAATATGTAATTTATAAGAGCTCACTAAACAATTAAGATGTTGCCATTCCTAAATATGTTTCTGGAACACATAAACGTAAAGAAACAATATTTATTTCTACCATTTCCGAATAGCGAACAGTTAGCTGCTCGATGGCCATGTCCCACCGCCCGGCCCCGCCTCAGCGCGCGCTCTTGTGTGGTTGCAGACTTCCACCTGGCGTCGCTGCAGGACGAGGGGTACGCCTTCCACCAGGCCATGGGGATGGGCGTAGGCCCCATGCAGCGCGGCCTGTACGCGTGCGGGAGCCCCTACAGTTAGTGGGAGTGGCAACACTGGGGCCAGCAGCAGTAGTGCCAACGGCAGGCGCCCGCCGCCGCCTCAGCCGCTGCCGCCGCCCCCGCGCCCCTCCAGTACCCTGGCGAAGACGACGATGAAGTGGACGAGGACGGGTTTTCGACCTGGGTCGTGTAGCTCGCTCGCTCGTCATTTGGTTTTTTCTGTTTCCAAATTTACCCCTATCACTTTCACAGTGATTCTCTTTTTGATGCGGGTTTTCACAATCAAAAGCAAAATTTGTGTGGTAATTAAAAATTTAATCACCATTTTCAAAAATTGATTATTCCTATTACAAAGAGTAATTTTATTCGCCAGAGGAACTACGAGATGCGCGGACAAGGGAACATTCGGCGGCCACGCTGTCTATGCTGGAATCAGTAGTGCCATTCTTATCATTTGCTAAAAGCAAATATCATGCCACACTCGCTGTTCACTCCGGGCCCCTCGACCAAGCCCATTATAGGCTAAAGGGTCCATCACAGCATCCTCCTTACATCGGTGCTCGGTGGAGGCAGCGAGATGTGATGTTTAAAAACATTGCGGTGTTTTCTCTTAAAACGGATGCAGGTGGATGTGTGTCTTAAGTGTCAAGAGGCTGCTGTGTTTTCATCGTGCTTACGGACAATGTAGCCTTTTGACATCTAGTGAATTATATACATAACCATTCTTCAAAAGTGTATATTTCTTAATACTGCGGAACACTAAATGACAGTCATCTTTCTGTAATGAAAGTGGAGCTACATAAGTGTTTCATTCACCGATGACAACTTGTCTACAGTTTGAATCAAATGAAAAATTTGTATTGTGATGGATTTAAAAGGTGACGAAAGTGAAAGCTGGAAGAAAATAATTTCAACTCACATGACTAAATATTCAAGTGTCGTTATAAAACGAACGTTTCAGATTGAATTTTGAACGTGCTCATCATAGAAATTTACGGAACTACAGGCTGGAACATTTTACTATTGTGCATATAGATTGATAAGCAATTTCTGTGTTTAAATATGTCTTGATTTGCGTACGATTAAATCCAATATATATAAATATAACGTATAAATAAGACGTGTACATAAGACGTTACAAATAGTCAAACTCTGCTGAAGACACTCTTGGCTTAATATAGAAGCGAGAAGATGAAATAAGTTTCCGTAAATCGGTCGTACTTAATGTAATTGGATAATTATTTATTGTTTTGTGTTATTAAATTTCAAGCGAATGTGTTATATGACGATTGTACATTTTTGTTGTGGCTTATTAGTTATCAATACATGTGTATAATTGTGATAATTGGTTAATTTTAAGAATTATGCATCAATTGAATATAAGATTTACTCTTTCTCTCTCAGTTGTTTTGTTGTAAATTGAAAACGTAAAGGTTAGAATATTTAATTCAATTTAACACTGCGTTGCAGGCACCAATCAGTTATAAATCAACATCGCTAAGCAATCAATTCATTCTGACAAATGCCTGCTCATTTTCGAACAAAGCAACTTCGACAGGCGACCACATTCGGTCGCTCGCACGACGCCATCTGAATCATTTTCGCACAATCGTCGCATTTGCATTGTCGACTCCGAGACCTCAGAATATATTCTCTGTTCTGCGTGACAAATTTGTTGAGGACAATTAAGAAAGGACTTTTTATCAGGATGCAATTTACCGAATGAAACTTTCTTCAATAGTGTATCTCCCAAGTTGTAACAGCATTGTTTGAAGTCATTATGTTCTTTTTAAAGTTATTGTATTGTGACATTTAACTGTATTTCCTCAAACACACGCAAAAAATAATTTTGAATGTCTGTAAAATGATTACTCTGCTGATGAAAAAATTAAATGTAGAAAATACTTCGTGCAGGACAAACCTTCAAAGCGATGTACTAGAGTGTGGTTATAAAAATCTGCCATAGTTGACTCAAAATAGGCTTTAATGACAACGAAAGCAGAATGCAGCCAGGTTACTGCGTTTCACATAACTGCAACCTAGGTACCACTGCAACCCACAAAGTCTTGTAAATTTTGATTCTGTGTCATAATGTCCTATGTAACATTGGTTTCCTGTATGGATGTTTGTATCAGATATTCCTGCATGCATGTATGTATATAATATAGCAAGAAAACCATCTCGGAGAATGTATTAAACTACAATAAAATGCATTGAACCCACGGGTCTACTTGTCATTCATGAGGCACGCCCCTTCCCTGCTGTGATCGCAATTGGGCCTCCCCGCCCACGCCGCCTCCCGCTCCCCGCCCGCCCCTTCCCCTCCGCGTCCCTCTCCTTGTTATTCCCACTGCGCCTGGGGGCCACTCAGTTGCGTGAATGCCTGAAAGCTGCAGCCACCGCGACCCAACGCTGTCGACGTCGCGCCATCTACCCCAGTGGCGCCTCCCCAGCCACGAGGAGGCTATTGAAAGCTCAAACAATTGATTAATATATTGGCATTCAACCTTCTCGCTACTCTGCCTTTGTCAAAGTTGTTTTTTCTGAAGGAATAATTCTCAAAAGAACGATTTTTACAAGTCCGCAATGAAAATATCGTACTTACTCGACTAATTTCATGGACAAGAATTATTAATTGGTAAACGTCAAATATTACTTTGTTACTGTCTGTTTGTTTCGAATAATTTATTATTTTCAATTGAATTAATCAAGAAATCTTCTTCGGTGAACTTCAGTATGCAAATATTCTTTGATGTTTACAAACGCGTGAGGCTAGTGGAACAGAAGTAGGGCGCTTAAAGAGGAAACTGCCGAATAATGAAACCTGACTCATGATTAATAGGTTTGAATTCATTTAAGTGACGAAGGGTATCCATTTGCCGGTTTGTCTTCCACAGAGTACGATGCAACCCTTCCTACTCAAGAAAACAAATCATCCACATCATTTTAATTTCGCTCGAACTTTAATCCCTGTGTTTCAAAAAATAAGATGTTTCCGATGTTTGAAACACAACAATTTTTTTCTCAAGTGTATTTTCACTCCAGTGCAGAATCAATTTAAAAACAAATAAGAAACGTTTATAAAATTCTTCGCCAGAATAAAACCCTTTAAGATCATTAATGTAAGATTAATGGCATTAGTGACACGCTCACTTAAGTGTATGGATTACTATGTAACTTTCGATCAACAACGTCAACGCTTGATTAATTTTCGCTCCGAGGTCTCAGATTCATTTAAAAATAATTACTTCTTAATGAAATCAATAAAAATCCTATTAAAATTTACTTTTTTAAATCATATTTAGAACTTTTTTTTTACCACAAGGCCAAAGAAGATTCACGCGTTGCAATTGAAGAGGTCCACACCTAAAACCGGCAACGAATCGACAGCACAGCGGCGCGGGCGCCAGCGCAGGGCGGGAGGTGGGGTGTCGGGGCGAGAGAGAGAGGCCGCCCGCGGGCGATTGAGAGGCGAGCGGGCGGCGTCGATGGCGGGCGGGAGAGCTTCGCCCCCGCCCCCGCCGCCCCGCCCCGCCCCGCCCCCGCACCCCACCGCCGGCGGCGGCAGCTCCCACCCGCGCGATCCATCCATCCAGAGGCCGTCAGCGTCGCAGTCATTGATAGGGGGCCGTGATTAATGACTGGTTTTGACGGCGGCCGAGGAGGGGCTCGCAGGGCGCGGGACGGGGCGGGGCGCGGCGGGCGGCGGAGCGCGGGAGACCAAAACAATACTCGCCAGCAGCCGTAATGGCAGTTCAAGACCTGCCTCTCTCGGAGGGGAGGTCGACCGACGCGCCGCGCCGCGGCGGCGGCGGCGGTGGAGGCGGAATTTTGGGGACGGTTGCGAAGACGAAAAACACGCGGTGGGGGAGGTAGGGGCGTCGCGGGGCGAAATGGGGGTCGAAGGAGAGAGGGGAAGTAGCAGGCACAAGATTGATCATCGCGGAGCTGTGTTACGCGCGGGGCAGAGCAGATCAAGGGGTTTATGATCACAAAAAGATGTGTACCGAACGAGGGTGGTTCTCAATCGATAATGAATTCATACCGCGTGTTTTTGGTTTCTCATCGCGAAGTGGAATATCGGTGAGAGAACTTCTTTTATTGGGGTGGAATCAAGGGTACCAAAGCAACGGAGGTCATGAAGGAAAGAATGGTAAGTATACAAGGAATCCAAAAATCTTTACTTTTAGAAGTTTGAAAGAGAAATAACATAACAATGTATCTTGAGCATAATGTAGTATTTGAGATTCATATTGTTTAAGTAAATGTGGAGATTTGCACCTATACATTATTCATTTAAGTTTAAACTTGCTTTTAAACGAGAAAACATAATCTGCACATCGGGTATTATATATGCATTCCTTCCTTTTCCATTTTATATTATTTAGAATTGCAAAATCTTATTAATAAAAGTTGTGATAATAGTCACCACTAAATACACGGCGAAATCTAGCTTTTGAAATTCAAAATGACATCGTCGTAATGCAATTCTAAAGCAATGCAAATATTCAATGATAAATTGTAATGAGGAAGTTTTGAGAAGTAATGAGAAGTTTTTAAATACATGTTAAAGGATAAAATTAAAGTTTGTGAGAAAACAAATTCTATATGTTTTAGGAAATTATTTTATACTATGCCGCTAGAGATTTCTTAATAAGTTTGTATTATTTATTTCATTGAAAATTCTGAAGGAATTGGAAGATTGTTATTGAAATGCGAACACAGAAAAGAAAACAAAATATGAACTAGCAAGTCCTCTGTATGACAATTGGGACTTACCTGCAGATTGAGTATTGAAGACCAAAGGCAATTCGTAAAACGGCCTATCGTAAAGAAAACCAACGGAGAATCGTGCAGTGTGGTGTCCATTACACCAGAAACATATTACAGAACCACGTAATAGAACACGAATTTAAATCGTTGAATAAATAATAGCAAACTAGTTTCCTCTGCATTTGAAAGAATATTATTTAAATATTCTCGTCTGCAGAGACTTTTGGAGCACTTCCGAGCTACTCTCTCGATTGAACAAAGCCGAATGGGAGTCTATGTCACGCTCAATCTATTTATATACAAATTGAACATTCAAATGCATCAAAGAATTTGTTGATCCTAAAGAGACATTTTGTCACATGCAAAACAGGACAGCATTTTTGCGATAGTAAATGTTCAGAATAAAACAGTCTGCTAAAATCTGCCTAAAACAGTCTGGCCCTATTCATTTATTTAGTTTTGTATTAAAACAAAATTCTGACTTAGAAAAGTAGGATGCAGTTAGAGAAACCAACTACGATAAATGATGAGATTGTAATTGTAGCCGTCTACCTCTGGACAACCACACACATGAATATTATTTTTTAAATTTTTATCTCGGTATTGTATTTTACATTACTACACCACACTCTGAGTCAAAGTCAAATTTGAAAGACACATTTCGATAGTTTGTACAGGGTAAGAGGCATGTCAACCACACCAGGGGATCTCACGATTTCGTGTCTCAGAGGTGGAGATAGCATCTTCAATTTTTCATGGTTACATTGTAGACATGACTCTACTTCTAATCAAGGTACTCTCGCAAACCACAGAAATCTTTATTGTAAATACTGAACTGACACGTTACCCAATTAAATTGTAGCATGTTATTTTTCGGGAAAAACTTTTATTAATTTGAAGAAAACAGAAATGGAAGTGTAGTATATTTGCGAAAAACTAATTATTTTCATTGCAACGAATATCGAATACTTTGAATATTAGAAATAAATTTTCGCAAATTATTGGATAACTTTGGATAACGAATGTAAGACTGACTTAAGAATACATAACTTGGCTTCGAAGCAAGTTAAAAAATATTATACGATTCCAAGAAAACATGGTAGTACATTCAATACTGCTTTCGTTTTAATAGCTGTCTCATTTTAAATCTATGCCTACCTCATATAGTAGATATAAATTACTTAAAAGAAACAAATTGATTGAATAAAATCTCGAAATATTTAGATAGTTTATTTTTAAGATCGAAAAGAAATTTGGTTACTATCATTAGTGACACCTCGTTTTACATTCACATTTCTCTGAATAAAGAACGTAAACATGTTTCTCGGCATTACTGTCCTTTTTTTTTTAAAGAAAACGTATGTTCGAGCCTTTTAACGTCATAAATCCACATTCACAAAATATAATTTTTATAGATAAAGCTAAAATCATTTGGAAGTATCAGTTTGTGCCATTATAAGAAACAAACTTGTCTTGCAGTTTTAATACATAAGACTGATACATAAGATTTCTACTATTTACTTTGGCTTTTTCTATTTTTGTAATAAAGTGAAGTCGCCTGCAATTCGCTACAATTGAGCTCATGAAAAACGCATGTTGAATATTATAGTGCAAGAAAAATATTTGTATATCAGTATTATGTAATACTGTCTATTAGCTCAGAATGCATTATTGGAATGGCAATGGAAGATAAACCAAAAACAGTTAATGATAGCAAACGGACAATATTGTAATATGGCTTTAGGTAGCCGAACGACAACCTTCGAACTGTAACTCCATTAATCTCACGAATCCAATTCCAGTGCTTATAGTGTAGAAATAGAGAACAGCTAAGTCATGTATAGATTCACTCAGTAATGTATATCAACTTCTGGTAAAAGTGATTGTAAAATAAAAATAAACGATAAAGAATAACCGGTAGTATAGCTAAGACGAGAGGTAGGAAACTCATTGAGCTGCTGCACCTCTCAGAAGCTGGTGATGCCACTTATAAATTCAGTTTTACAGATTTTCTAAGATAACGGAAGCCATTTTCTCACAGTACCTCAATTAAACATGATACGAATAAATATAAATCAAGCAATAAAAGTAACTTTTAAATTCAATATACATAAAAATTTCTTTACCAAAAAACAATTCAGATGGACTCCATACCTACATACCCCGTCCCTCATTCTCATAGAAAAATGCTAGTTGCACTACCGAGGATAACGAAAGAAAATAAAACAGTTACGTGGTCTGAGTTCTGCTTGCGATCCTATTGGAACTTGAAGCTTGTAGGCAATAAGACCTCGCGAAGTAGGCGCACCCGCTGCATAGTGCCTCCGGGGCAGTGCGGGCGGCACCACGACAGCGCCGGCGGTGGTGGCGGCGGCGGCGGCGGCGTTGGGCCAGCGCGCGTATGCCGGGCGCGGTCGCCACTGACAGGTGAATGGATAGCGGCGGCCGGGCGGTCGGCCGGGGCAAAAACCCACCCAGACGCCGACGCCGACCCAGCGCGCCGCATACCCTTTGGCGACGCCGCCCCGTCGCGGGCTCGAACCCCGGAAACTGCCCGTGCCCCGGAGGCCCCTGGGAGCGCGCTGGGCGGCTGAGAAGAGCGCCGCGCGGAGAGCGAATGTGGGAATGCGGAGGGACCGGTCGGCTGGGAAACGCTTGATAGGGCCTTAAGCGTGTGACGGACAAGGTACAGGAGGGTGCGCTACATGATTCATGATAGAGCAAAAATAAAAAAATAAAAATAATTGTGAGATTAAACTTGCAATAGAAAAGAATATTTCAAGAATAAAGGGAAATTGAGAGCGGCAATTCTGTGACTTTGTCTCGTATTTGAAAGTGCATGCCTATAACCTACGAGTCTCGATTTCACGACGTAGATGTTCACCATTGGCGATGCCAACCAAAAGAGGAAACTATTCTTTGATATCACCCGAGATATTTTGAACATTTAATAGTACCGTATAGTAAAATGACTAAGAAATTATAATCGCATATGCCAATGCAAGGGATTTATTCATAACTTCCCAGAGAAGTTTTACTTATTAAATGTTTCTAACCACGTCCATTAGTACATTTATATCTTAAATATAACAATGTATAGTAAAAAAGGCGTTTATCAAGAAAGCATGTGAATATTATATTTCTTACCAATACTGTACACACATTTATTTTCTACGTTCAAACATTTCATTAATTTAAAATTAATATTGTCAAAAACGAGATTCATACTCATTAATTATTTCTTTTGGTGATGGTCGATTTCGGAGGAAAGATTAAAATTCCATTCAAAAATTCTAGTATTTTATCATTTTGAAAATAAATTCTAACCAAAAGTTTGACACACAAAAAGCCGCCCGTAAAACCATCTGAAATTATTCATGAGACCAATGAAATCTCTAATGCACTCACCTAACAAATACTTTCCGAAAGCAACATTTTAATCGGGAAGCGAATACTGCATGAGTCTGACACAGCAAATATTTTGTAGCTGGTTAACCGACACTAAAAATCCCACTCACGATCTCGCGAAAAGAAGATGTTTCAGATAAGGAGAGGATCAAAAAGCGGCCAATCTCCCAAGCGAAGGTAAGAAACAAGACACACGCGTGTGGCACGTCTTGAAGCGGCACAGCAGCGCGGCGGTAGAGCGCGGCGCCAAAAACACGGTCGCCGCACCTGGGCGGTCGAGCAGCAATGGAAATAAACGCTCGCGGTGATGTATACGCCGATTGCACAAGAACCCGAGTGTGCATATTTTGAAATTTTTCACTTCAGTGCTCAAGCTACATACTGGACCCTCCTCTGAGCGTTACGTTAGATGGTTTCCATTAAAATCTGAGCGTCTTACAAATACCAATCGTATTTCTTTTACACGGACGATTTTGTAATTGGGAAATATGGTGATAACAAGAATAACAAGAATAATTACAATATTCCTTTTTCATTGCGGTTGAATTATATAAATAAAACTGTGGGATGAAGATAGTCTTTTATAACTGTATCAAAGGTAAGTCATTAATGTCAATAGACAATAATGATTATTGAAATAATTGCCAACAGTAGGGACTGGACAAGTGGACATGTCGGAGGTTCAATAGGATCAAGGTGATGTCTATGATCAATATGATGTCTATAATGAATAGATGATGAGCTGGGCTGTGATTTTGCTCAAGGTAATTGTAGCATTGTTAGCCGCGATCATGGTGGTTATGATGTCAGAGAAGGATTTCATGCGATTTGTAAGATTTGATCGCATTATGTAATCACTGATTATGATGATTCAATAGCTATCGAGGGAATTGTTACGGGTGCCACGAATTCAAGACGCTATAATAGTGAAAAGTTATCCTGGTAATGGTTATTGCAAATGATTGAAGTGATGACTGAATAGCTATTGGGGAAATCTGTTGAGATTTCATGAGTACGAGGAGTCACAATAGTGACACACGTAATTGCGCACAAGCAAACAATCTAATGAGACGCTATGAGTATAGCACGGGAAGTTCTCATCATAGCGATGGCTACTATAAATAGATTTTGGTTATTGGATAGTTACAGAGGATCTGTTGAGATATTAAAAGATCGGCGAATGAACCGTCTCCAATGCAATCGCGAGTAGTGAAGGCAAAGTTTAGCAAATCATCAATACATCGTTACTTCGACATATCACCAAAAGGTTTTCGATGTCGATGAAAACATCGTCAAAAAATCGATGTTTAAAATATAGTTGCATATGTTTTAAATATGATGAAACATTTCGAAGTAAAATGCCATTGTTCTATTATGATACATAACTCGTCAATATTAGTTTAAAGTATATTCTGCCTTAAATTTGTCCGTCATCTTAATTTTCTAAGCAATGTAGTTAAGATTCATATTACAGTTTAACGATATTGTATGTATGCACTTCGGCACGACCGCTCATTACGAGCTAAGGCCTACCAGGCTTAACAATATTACCACATACAAAAAAATAAAAAAAGTAACCTCACTGGAGAAAGGTTGCGAATAGCAAAGGGTTTCGTGATGCCTGGGGATCGACAACAGTGACAGTTATCAGAAGCTGTTGTTTGCGAGCAACTGGACGTACTGGAAATTTTATTTATATCATGAGAATGTTCTTTTGAAAACATCCATGTTTCTGCACAAATATATCGATTTGAAGAAAATATCGAAAGCTAAAAATCGATATTATATCTATTTTTCTGCTGGAAAGTATCAATGTTTTAAAAACATCAATGTTTTTTGCCATCTCTTATCGCGACGGCGCTGGCGGAGGTAGTGACGGATGTGGTTGCAAGAGCAGTTGATTCGCCATCTCCGCGAACGTGGAGCGGCACAAATATATCGATCTGAAGAAAACATCGAAAGCAAAACATCGATCTTATAATATTGATGTTTCTGCTCGAAAACATCGATGATTTCAAAACATCGATGTTTCTTTGCCGTCCCTAATCACGAGGGCGCTGGTGGTTGCAAGGGCAGCCGATTCGCCATCTTCGCGAAGGTGCAGCGGCACAAATATATCGATCTGAAGAAAATATCGAACGCAAAACATCGATCTTATAATATCAATGTTTTAAAAACACCGATTTTTTTGCCATCCCTAATCGTGAGGGCGCTGGCGGCGGTGGTGGCGGTTGTGGTCGCTAAGACAGCCGACTCACCATCCTCGCGGAGGTGGTGCGCCATTAATACAATATATGGATCTGAAGAAAATATCGAACAAAAAACATCGATGTTCCTGCTCGACAATATCGATGTTTTAAATACATCCATGTTTTCTTTGCCGTTCCTAATCACGAGGTCGCTGGTGGCTGTGGTGGCGATGGTGGTCGCGAAGCAAACCGATTCGCCGTCTTGGCGGCGGCGGCGGCGGCGAATCGTCAAAAACGCGATCCGCAGCGCCCGCGCGGAATTTTGATGGGCGCGCGCAAAAAGATGACGTACGCGTTTTCGGTTTTTCCCGCGCCGCCGAGTGAGACGTTCCCGCGGCCGCCCGAGCGCCGGACAGGCCTGTCGGGGCGCGGGCGGAAGGCGCAGCGGCGGTGACGGCCGATGACGAGAGGGGCGGCGAGGAGCCGCTGGTGTGGAAATGAGGGATCGGGGTTGGCGGCGGCGGCGGAGAAGCGGCGTGTCACAGTTTACGGCAATGCCGTTCCGCTCATGCGCCTTACGAAAGAAGAGTTGCTTCCCTCTGGGCATTCGAGGTTTCTGATTTGCTGACTCCTTGTTGAGTGTTCGATTTGTTTCCAAATTTGTGGTCATTATTCAACTCAAAACTAAGAGGTCAACACCAATCAAAGATTTCTTATCTAGTTTCAATTAGCAAATCCATTATCAGCTAATTGCTTAGGATATCAAAATATACAATAAACAAAGAAGGTCTTGTTCGGCTATATTGCAAAAAATATTATACATAAAATTAAATTATTTTATATTACATAGGAAACAAAAACACCAAGAAATGTTTAATCCCTAATTATTAGTTGCATGCAAATTATATTTATAATTCTTTACACGTAATAAAATTACTCCTAAAATAGCAAATGGAATGTGATATGGGACGTGGATTTCTTCTGAAATCCAATATTCATAATTGTAATTGATTAATTAATGATAATCCTGACTTTGTATGTATTATACACATTTTACATATTGATAAATTGATTAAAATGGCTTAGTATCCTAGCAAATGAATTTATTAGTGTAGTTTCATAAATGATTGAACAGCATCAAGTTTTTTTTTTAAATTTTGGATATCTCTTTCAATGCTTACTAATTTACTCATATAAATCACTTACTCATTTAACTATATAAAAAATAGGCAACACGAATTATTTGACAAAATGAGCATCAAACTAAAAGTAAATTTGAATATATTATCCAACTATTTGTACATGCGTGTCCATTCTAGATTAATTGCTACTCAATTCTACAAGAAATTGGATTTGTATCATAAACTTCATCACGAGTTATAGCACCGACGTACGTGAAAATATTTTAAAAGCTGCAATATTTAGTTACTCTTTACTATAATGTGACATTTTGAAATGTACTTTCATTTTTCTACGTATACTATTTACACAGAACATGAAATTGACATAAAATAAAGCAATATTTAGAGCTTTAGAAATGTACGAACGTTCTTTTATCGGAAAATGTTTTATTAGTCCCGGAAGAATACCGATTTTATTATTTGGCGCAGAACATCGGTTTTACTTATGGAGAAAAATGGAGAAAACACCGAGTCACAAGACACATCGGGGCTGCTGATGACGGGGCGGCGGGGGAGGCGGAGAGGGCGGCGGGGTGGGCGGCGGGGTGGGGCAGCGGGGTGGGCAGCAGGGTGGAGGGGGTGGGCAGCAGGGTGGGCAGCAGGGTGGGCAGCAGGGTGGAGCAGCGGGGTGGGCAGCGGGGTGAACGCTTCAGGGTGGGCAGCAGGGTGGGCGGCGGGGTGGGCAGCGATTGGGCAGCGGGGTGGGGGGCGATGTGGGCGGCTGGGCGGCTGGGGGGGGGGGGGGGGGGGGGGGGGGGGGGGGGGGGGGGGGGGGGGGGGGGGGGGGCGGCGCGCGAGACAATGCGGGCGACGTGAGCGGAAGGCGCGCTGTCGCCGGGCAGCGCGGGCGCGGGCGCAGAACGCGTCCGTCGAAAGAAGCCGCGTCGGAGGAGAAGGCGCGGGCGACGGGACAAAGACGCGGCGGTTTGTGCGGTTTCGGGCGGCACCACGCGCCTGGAATCGATTGGCGCTGCCCGCGGCCACCCACGTCGCCGCCCTCGCCGCCCCCGCTGACCTCAACGCCCTCGCCACTTCCGCCGCCCACAAATGTCTGCCACTCGTGAGGGCGTTTGGGGAGGGCTTGGGGGGCGTGCGTTTTTAAAACAAGAATCACAAATTCTCAAAATTACGAAAGATGTTTTGGAGATCGAAAGAAGGGTTACTAGAATTTATTTTCTTACTTTTGTGATCATTTACAGCATAAGAGAAGTGGTGGCGGGACTATTGAGACCAATATTAGAATCAGATTTGGTTCAAATATTCAGTAAGAGTCGAAAATGATGAGAGAATAACTATCAAATGTAATTTTTAAGTAACTGCAGAGTTTTAAGTGCAGAAGGCATAAAACAGCACAAAAATATAATCAAGAGTCTCAATAATATTACAAACCTATAAATATGAGGAATATTTTTTGTCTAAATAATTTCTTTTTGTTTATGGTTAGTATCTTATATCAGAGGTCTTGGTTGAGACAACGATTAACTTTCTTCTGAAGTGTGAGAATGTTCAAGAGAGAACTAAGGCACATGTGTGAGTTAAGTATAGCGTATCTGAGTGCTTTATACCTGACAAATTTTAATTAAGATCCGTGTGTAATAATGATGCTCATCACGAACTTGCAATTCTTGTCTAAGACTATGAATAAATTTTCCTGTTGAGAAACTGCTGACTCCTGTAACGACTACGTGGAAACGTCAAGACTTCATCAAAAGTTTGAATTATCTTTCAAGTTCGGCGCCCGAACAAAATGAAAAATTAAAATATATTTTGCTACATTACTAAATAAAATATATGTTGTACGATAAAAATATCGAAAAATGCTTTACGGGAGGTCAAAATAATGAGCATATTTTCAAATGATACTAAAATATCCAAATTTATTCACATCATGACTCTTTCCAGACATATCTCAACACTGAACGTTCCTCCTATAAGCAAGGTGGATGTGAAACACCCACAAAAGCCAAATCAAGTACAGAGAGTAATCAATGTTGTGTTTCTTCCTTTCATTTTTTTTCTTCCTGGAACTTTTCCAGCTTCAATAGATCCTGATTTCGAGTCTCCGCGCCGGTTTCCAACTATGACCCTCGTGGGGATACATATTAACCTTTACACCAGACACTGGCACACTTGCAGGCTCCTCGAACCGTGGCCAGCAGCCTCACATGGTCTTCCGCGACAACACACATACATGGAAGATAAGGGACTAGCAATCATTCCCACGGTGGGACTCGAACCCGCTACTACACTCAGACGGGGGCGCTGAGTCGGCATATGCTGTAGTCACATCGGCCTTCCAGGTCTGCTTCCTTCCGTTCTACATAAAATACTAAAATTGACTTACCAGTGAAAAAGTGATTTATTTTTAACACTTCGTATAAGAGGTAACGAACTAAGTTACAGAAAAGAGTAATGCCAGAAACTGCATTCAAACAAAAATTTAATTTTCTATTCTAACGGTACCCTTTTATCCCCTTACGATTTTCCAAACACCGATTCCATGTACCCTCTCCCTCAGAAAAAATGTCGTTCAAAATTCTATCTTCCACACCGCGCCGACAAACTTGGACAGCCCTCGGCCTGGGGGAGGGCAGGGCGAGGGACGCGTTGACCAATCGCTAGCAGGTAGAACCACAGTTGTCTGTGATTGGTGCAACATCCCAAGGGGCAGAAAGAACACTGTCTCAGGGGGAGGGGGCTAGTTCGTTTACGTACGAGACGGAAATATCGTCATATTTCCCTGCCGAAGGAGATATTTTGCCTGCGCGTACGCCACGACGAAAAAAATATTTCTAACCAGGGTTTTCCGTCCAGAATGATTGTCTATAGACCAGTAAATATTTATCATTTTAGCAACAATTATTCTAACTTTTAGTAATCGATTTGTAACTCCTGACAAACTGCTATTTTGAGATATTCATTTCAGGCACAATTTGCGGAGCCTTCCCGGCCGTTCTAACGCATATTTCCAATTTGTTTATAAAATTATAAATTGTTGCAAAATTGTTAATTCGCTGTTTTTGGTTCTGGGACATCAGGAGACTCTCCCCACTTTAGATTTGCAAAATTTGGAAATTGTTTATAAATTTGCAATTGTTGCAAATTTTTTATTGTCTAATCTGAATGGCGTTTAAATGTGATGCAAAATTCCGGAATGCGTTCGGTGCTATTATATCTCGTTCTCGAGATATATGTAATTGTTTATAAGAATTTAACATCTTAGTAGACCCCATTTGATTGCGCTTAATTCATTCGCGCTAGCAGAATGGGCATACTGAAAAAACAGTTCTCCAATGCCGCGCTTTTGCATACCTAATACGCTTAAAATGCACTTGCTTGTAAACAAATTCTGTGGCCAATTTAATTATGCTAAATTCGTATTTTTACGGTGAGTATGAGCATAACTTTTATTTGGTTTTTATATTCTCTTTTAAGTCCTACAATTTGCAAGTCGATATATTTATCAAATATGAAAGAAATTGATTAGAAAAAAAAATTTTCAAGGTGCATTACGCCCAAACAATTGTTTCTGTTTTTCTATCAAAGGGATGTTGAGCAACCGAATAACTGTATTATTAATTTTTTTTAAGTCCCCTGTTAACACCGAGAGTCAGAAACTATTTGTTCCTCTTGTTTAACCATTACCATTAAAAAATAGGGAAACACATTGCTTAGCTGTTTGCTATAAACTGCAGTGGATTGGATAAATGTAGTGTTAAGGTTTTCAAATACAGAAATATTCAATTTTGTGTTTTGAAAGATCACATGAGTAGAATCACACATCACAATATTTACACAAGTACAGAAATTTCTAAATAAACGTATATAAACTTTAAGTTAATATTTTCAATTCAATTTATCATTCCTTTCTAAAACTGTTAATTTGATGATTTCATTGTATAATATTCAAATCAGAGCTTTATGTGCTAAATTTACGCATTGTTAATACATATTTTTAAACAACATTAATATATTTAATATACATTTGAAAGGTTTTTAGATTGGCGAACGTTTCAATGAAATTTCATGAATTCCTAAATGCTTGAAAATAAATACTTGTAAAATTAAATTATTGTAGCGTGTAAAAATATAACAAACTCACGTATTTGGTAAAACGAGTTGATATTACTAAAAGAAAGCAAAACAGATGTTATAACAATTCAAGGAGATTTAGCTTTTGTTTACAGTTTAGTAAATATCAATGCTCTAGCATTTCCCAGTGAAAATACATAGAACGAACTTGGTGGTCAAGTGATATGACCTTCCCAACACAGACTACATTTCAGTATCGTCAGAGTTCGAAGGTGGTTTGTTGGCCGCCATTCTACGAATCTATCAAAACCTTGAATTTTGCACGACCGTCTGTACAGGGAGAACGTAGCGGTTTATTAAACGGAAACGGGCCATTCGAGGTATCTAATGTGCACTCTTTGAAAACGTTTAACCATTATAAACTATCCCTAAGAAAAATATCAAATAAACAATGTTAAAGGTCACCAGCTTAACATTGCCTTTACTATTTGAATGTTTTCAACATCCCCAAAACCAACAGAAAACCCATGTTTTTACAGGTTATTATAAAACCAATTCAATAAATATAAGCATTTATTCACTTTATTATTTTTAAAACACTCAAATATCTACGATGTTATTTGATTCATGTCTTCATCGAAGATCTGAGATTAAAATACTGATAAGCAGAGAAAATTAAAGTAATTGTGAGTGATTGATGAAGTTGAATGATCAAATGAAAAACAATGTTTCTTGCTTCATATAATGCTATCGTGTTTAACAGACATGTAATTACATGTGATACCTATATTTAAACATCCAAACTAATGAAAATTTTCAAAATTAAAATCATCAATAAAACGTTGATTCATCAGCAAGGATTATATTATTAAATACTTTTTTGAGGTTCATGTGCTCCTGTGTGAATAACGTAGTAAACGTGATTCGTATGATCCAGTTTCTCAGAATAATACAAAACCTGCTAGACACATACACTAAACATAATAGTGTCAAATAGTTATTTACGACATGAGTATCATAAGATATCTTATTACAATACGAAATTGGAGAATTATCAAACAAGACTCTTTAGCCAAAATTGTTAACCAATTGAATATTGTAATATAATGTTACCATTTGAATATCATAGAAAGTAAGACGCAATTTGTCAAAATTCATGTGAACTATAATTTTTCTTTAAATTTTACTCATCCTGCGAAAGATGTGTGACAGTACTTATGTTAACAGTTCTACTGCCATGGGTTTAATTAATTAGTTTGCAGTACGCAAATGATTGTTTTTGGTTTTAAAGAAGCATGGATATACAGAGTATCGGGGAAGGAAACGTCTAGAGTTTGAAAAAAGCTGTTTAAACAATTTTAATCATACTTTGTCTAATAAACAACATAAATATTTTGAATGGCTGAGCTGCAATAAACACGCAAATGTTGGTTTGAAAATATGATTTCTACGCATTCTAGAATCATGTAAACAGACCAGAAACATGTAACATGTTTATTATTAACAATATAAATTAATATATTAGTTCAGAAAAAAATTAACCGAGAAATAAAAAAGCAATCGAACTGAAAATTGGGTGCTTTTTTATTTCTAGGTTAATTTTTCTTTCCGATCAAATGTATTCATTTATTTTGTTAATCATAAACAATTTAGATATTAATGAAGTGTTTATATGCTTCTACAACGCAAATAGTTGCCTAGAAAACATATATCCAAACCAACTTTTGAATGTTTATTGCGGCTTAGCCATTTGGAATATCCGTGTAGTTTATTAGACAAAATAAGCTTAAAATTGTCTTAACAGCTATTTTTCGAAGATTCGACATTTCTTCCCCGAATATCCTGTATATAAAAGGCTTGATTTCTGTTGGTACGCGACGGAACGGCGTTCCGGTTCTTTGGAAATAATTATGAAATTATATTATATATAAATAGCTATTGCTATTATATTAATAATTAATTCGAGGCGCGTTTCGGGGCCTAAGATTTTAAAAATAAAGGATATATGTATCATAATAACTCTTATGACGACACTGTTCTCAGTTACGTCAAGTTTTAATTTAGAGAATCAAAGTGAATGATCTAAGTTTACTCACTTAAATAAAGTTTTTCTTACTATACATACTATTTAGAAAGTGTTTTATGTTCAAAACAAGTGTTGCCTCTACAGCATATATTTTCACGTATTATTCGTAATTGCTATGCAATATTCAATACGGACTATGTGGACCTGCAAAAAAGAAACAAAAAGAAAAGACCTACTGCAGCAGAAAATATTTTCCACTCGTCGGGATTCGAACTCGGGTCTTTAAAGTTAACTCACCTGACACGGTTCCCCCTCACCACCAGGTTACCTCCTTTCCGATGCGAAAAGAAAGTGAAGCATTTGCAGTTTAAAAAAACAGGGTGTTCAATTTATCTTAATACAAGATCTATTTTTAAAAAGAGATTTCATTAAACAAAAATCTCTAGCGTTCATTTTTTCGGCAATGTTATAAAGATCAGTCGGGGCTAATATTATACAGTAGAAAATTGGGGTTAATGTATTACACTTTAAGAGTTGTTATTTATTTATGTCCAAAATTAACAAGAAAATGACAAATGATAGGAAATATATTCTATTATAATGACCATATAGCAAACACTCAGAATGTAACAATATTTGGGAGGAAAAAAATCAAAACTAAAATGCCTAATTTTTCCAGTCAAAAACTTTACGCCGTGATATAAATCTTTTGACGTTACTTCGTTATTTTTTATGACACGATATTTTTGAAAATAGGTTATCATTAAGAAAGAATTAATATTCTTTTCTGCGTTAAAATAATGCAATAATATTAATCGTGTCATGATATATAAAGCCTCAAATTTGTGGGGCTAATATGATACAACTTAAGAGACTAATGTAATACGGGTGTCGGGGCTATTTTGATACACTAAAAATTAACACGCAGACAGCTGGAAGGGATTTTTTTATGTTTAATATTACATCAAAGGCGCTAAAATTTCGATTTGATGTTGATAAACTATCCAAGTGTTTATCTGAGAAAGAAAGAGCAGGCGACAATTCATATAGATTTCCTCGTTCTCCTCCCTACCCAGTACATTGTGATTCACTTATGATTATCAATTGCCGGGAGCTTCTGCTGTTTCAGTGCAGTTACTGATTTTTCACTGGAATCACAAGGAACCAGGCCTACAATAGGAGCTAACACCATCCCTTCAACTCCAGATATCAACTGTTCTCATCCAGTACTTTTGAGATAATACTGTTGGAAAAAAATTTTAAAAAACAGTAGCCCTCCAGAGAATAAGGAAGCGGTTAGACCCAATCGCAGCAATCATTACTAGTGAAGAGTGGATCATTACTAGGAAAGAGTGGAGTGTTTAATTTGCATTAATTTAATATCTATTTTTAAAAAGAGATTTCATGAAACAAAAATCACTAGCGTTAATATTTGTTTTCGACAATGTTAATAGGTATTTGTTTGCAATTTTCGAAAATTCAGATCGTTCGCCCAAAATTGAACGTACGCCACCTTTAAACATCTTGTGCTTCGAGGAATAGATTTACAGAAAATTGGAGCTCTTTTTGAGAAAATTATGTAAATATGATGGGGTTTGGTGTAAAGTACCTTCAAAATTAAAAGATTCGTTTCAAATTCGAAGATTCGTAATATTAGCCAGATCGTTCAAGGAATATCGATTTTGGTGAAAATCGTGTTTACTTTAGGCTCTAGAATTACTCACACGAAGACGGATTCACAAAGAGGTTTTTTGGAAAATCACTTTCGGGTTCAAAAAACAAGCGTTTTGACAGCCTTGTGTATAGAAAATAAAAGAACAATACCAACAATCCACTTTTTTCGAACTAGCTACTTACAAAACGTGTTTTCTGTGAAAATTTCGACACTTCCTCCTACAGCATTACGTAACTCTCTTTACACGTGGAGGTAAAAATATTCCAGCGTTACTGGGATTTGAACTCGGATCCCTGTAGTCTGCAGGTCTGGCTCGACCGCACTGTGCTATCACAGATATTTCTCAACACGCTGTCCAAGCACAATTATTACGAAAAGAATAGTTACGTGATATTCATTGCACTTAGATTTTTTATTAGAGAAATGTTCTACATGTGTCAAAGATATCAAAATCACAAAAACGAATGCAAACGAATAAAACCCGCGCAACTACATAGCTCATTTTACTAAGAAATATTTTCAACCAGAAGCCGTGGGCTTTAGAACACTCTGTGGACGTCGTTCCCGGTCTTATCTTTCGGCGACTATGGCCAAGGTTGAATTACGTCACAGATGAAAATTGCGATAACGCTAGAGCTCGACACAGGCGCGCTTGCAGACGTTCTGAAGTCAGAATCGCAATAGGGGCATATTTATATGCCCATCCCACGCTATTCTGCTAGCGCGAATGAATTAAGCGCAAACAAATGGGGTCTACTAAGATGTTGATTTCTTATAAACAATTACATATATCTCGAGAACGAGATATAATAGCACCGAACGGATTCCGGAATTTTGCATCACATTTAAACGCCATTCAGATTAGACAATAAAAAAATTTGCAACAATTGAAAATTTATAAACAATTTCCAAATTTTGCAAATCTAAAGGGGGGAGAGTCTTCCGATGTCCCAGAACCAAAAACAGCGAATTAACAATTTTGCAACAATTTATAATTTTATAAACAAATTCGAAATATGCGTTAGAACGGCCGGGAAGGCTCCGCAAATTGTGCCTGAATTGAATATCTCAAAATAGCAGTTTGTCAGGAGTTACAAATCGATTACTAAAAGTTAGAATAATTGTTCCTAAAATTATAAATATTTACTGGTCTATAGACAATCATTCTGGACGGAAAACCCCACTTAGAAATATATTTTTCGTCGTGGCGTACGCGCAGGCAAACTATCTCCTTCGGCAGGGAAATATGACGATATTTCCGTCTCGTACGTAAACGAACTAGCCCCCTCCCCCTGAGACAGCGTTCTTTCTGCCCCTTGGGATGTTGCGCCAATCACAGACAACTGTGGTTCTACCTGCCAGCGATTGGTCAACGCGTCCCTCCCCCTGCCCTCCCCCAGGCCGAGGGGTGTCCAAGTTTGTCGGCGCAGTGTGGAAGATAGAATTTTGAACGACATTTTTCCTGAGGGAGAGGGTACGTAAGGTAAAGAAAGTTATGTAATGCTAAGTTAAGTAAAGTAAAGTTATTATATAAATTATATTATAAATATAAATAATATATTATATAAATTATATATATAAGTTATAGTTATATAAAGCAAACTCTAAATTCAAAGATATTTTGATGCTATCTTTGAATTTAGAGTTTTATACCGCGGTTAACTTATCTATTCTTCGTTGATGTCCCTCGAAGACTTCTCAGTCGAAATATCTTGCGAGCTTGCCGTAGTCCAAAAGTTCCAAGAAATCCTCTTCTGCTCCTATCCAAGATGGTGTCAAACTATCAAAATTATCAGTCCTGATTACGTCCTATGACATAGTCCCGAAACCTATAACTCGATTACCACTCCCGACAAAGTCCCAATTTATGCGTCAATATTACTTCCACATGCAATATCTGCAATATCATTTACTGTCCTTAAACTTTCACGATCTGAAAAACCGGACTCTGACTATCTGCATTACACTCGCTCCCTCTCACAACCTACGATCAGTTCAGACCCGCGATGCCGGTCAGAATGAAATCTTCCTGCATGATTCACCCCTCGAAGCTTCGTATTAAACTACCTTCTTTTTTTTTCATAACATTTGACCGTCCTTCTCTCATCCAGCCAATCCATGCGTTCGTTATATTTTGATGTAGCTGACCTTTCGATCGTCTAAACTTCTTAATGCATATTCCACCATATTGTCTTCAAATAAATGTTAGTTTATATTCATGTGACATATCGGTATGTCACAATATATTGTCACTATATAACTCAAACCTTTGCGAAAAACACTCATATTTTAAGAAACGTGCACATGAGATGATTTGAAAGACTAATATTGAAGAGCAGATTGCATTAAGAAAGAAATATGTATAATTATCTTTCGTCTAACGCAGTGTATTCTTCAGACAACGTTCACAGAAGTAACGAATAGTACACAGAAAACTGCCAGAATAGCAAACATTCGTTTCGGTACATTTTTCAGTTTTAGAGGAATATCATTTTGTCACTCAATAGATCTTCATTGTATTAATTGTAATAATTAATTAATTGTATTGTAATAATTTTTCAAATATACAATTTGTCCGATTTTTTACATACGATTCGAGCAGGAAGCTTTAAGTTAAATTTACTATGCGCACGAATAATATGAAACAATTGAATATTTGTAATATTGAAAAATTAAAACTTTGTATGGAAAAAGACTTACAATGTTTTTAAGTACACGTTGCAAAGGTTGCGATAGCTCAGTGGCATCGTTACAGTTTTCCCTGTAACGTTAATGATCGCGAGGCCCTAGAGTTTGAGTTCCGACGTTGGCGGATGTTCGACTGTGGTTTCATATGTAGGTCGAAAAACTTTGGAGCCGTTTTGAAGAAAAGAGTGAAAATGCTCCCCAGGGGCTTCAACTAAATTACCCCAAAATTTAAAGAATTATTTTCAAAATCGCAGGGCCTCGATTCGGGCCAGATCGTCAATGGAAAATTAGTTTTGACAAAAATTCTACGAATAGTTTTCACACTAGTGTTCACAGAGAAACAGACAGACCAGCGGACACATGGACGGAGAGACCGACGTTTTGATATAATAACAACACTCTCTTGGTAACTTAAGACCCCAAAACGTGTAATTCCATTAAATTCTTGACATCGATTTACTGCAACATTACATACATACCTCTCTAAATATTACTTTTGTTACTCCGAATGTTTACGAGAAAGTAAAAATAAATATGTAAATAATTACACCACCAACTATGGACCACCCCTTCTATACGGTTCAGGATATCGAAATGAAGTGTTTGCTGAATAATGCGGAATCATGGGGCAATAACGAGCCGTAGAGAAATTATCTATAATATTTTTAATTTTCGAGAAATTTAATCATCTTCGATTTTTTAAATGGAACTATATATTTTTATCACCAGCAATGGATAGACTATGAAAAGAGGATTAAAATGATGTATCATTTGCTAATATTTTGATAGTAACTTGAGTATAAAATTAGGCTTTCTGACATGTGATTTTGAATTAAACGGGTAATCGTGTAGCAGATCTTGCAACTCTCGCTTTTGGGGAAGGGGGCCATCAGGCGTCTAGACTGTTGCGTCTTGACTGAGAGGGGTGGCAGTGGGGGATAAGAGGCATAACTACAGTAATTCTTGGTGATGGCACAGACATCACACTAAGAAATACCAATTTTGACAATCAGAATGGGAGACATTTTCCATTTATTTATTTATTTGGATTTAACTTGCCTTCTACTAAAATTTCAAAACATTGATCGTTCCAAAGAACGATATAAAAAGTTGGTAGCGTAAAGAAGATGTTAATAATAATAAATATCATTTTCAAACTGAACAAGAAGCCAACCACCGTCTCTTATGTCATTTTGTAAATGTCATTTTTATTTAAAATGTTCACTCGTCCACTTTGCAACCATACGACTGCTGTTCTTGAATGGAAAAGAAAACGGTACACTTCCGTCTTCTGCATTTTCAAGTTTGAGGCAGCACTTTGCGCTATGAAATGAGACACTCTCTAATCAGAATGAACAGTAGCGAATGCAGATATGCATTTTTGTTAAAGTTTGGTAGTTACACTGTCAAGAGTATTTCAGGTTTTTATAACTTTGTTCTTCTGGTAGTACGTGCTTAAATAGGAAGTTAAGTTTCTGTGGATAATAAGAGAAAATGTCTACCTATCTATTATTTGATGAATTAATCAAGATATTACAATGTAAATCTTTAAGAATTCTTTCGCTTCCCATATATTAAAGTGATAGCTTGTTTCTGCACTGAGTTCGAGTTTTGTAAATTTAGAAATGACCTTTATAATAATAATAATAATAATAATAATAATAATAATAATAATAATAATAATTATTATTATTATTATTATTATTATTGTTTTCGCTACAATATTTTTTATTTCGTTCTTTTCGATTATCGTTGATTTGGAATTTTAGAAGAAGAAAAGTTCAACTCAGATCAACAACTGGGAAAAAATTCTCATTCAGATCGTTAAAATTGATGTTTGTTCATAAGTTTTTCATGTCAAGATCATGAATTGCTGCAAATACACCTTCATCCTACACGGCCATCTTTCTCACACTCCTCTCTTCACAAAACAGTATCAACGTCGCGAAGGCCACCTTCCCAAAACGGCGACTGTTGCAAAGGCTGCCCGTTTACTTGAAAATCTGATGCCAAAAAATCTAATTTTATACTCAAATTACTCTTAAAATACTAACATATGATAAATCATTTTATTCCAATATTCATGATGATAACATTGCTGATAAAAAAATATATAGTTTAATTTAAAAAATCAGAGATGATTAAATTTCTCGAAAACTAAAACTATTATAGAGAATTCCTCTACCAGCATGTTACCCGCCCCAAGATTTTGCATTGTTCAGCGAAAACTGCAACTCGATACCCTGAACCGTTAGAAGTTATGGGGGTGGTCCATATTTGGTGGGACACCCGGTATCATATAAACATTAGAAACCCTTTGTAACATGATCGATGATAAATGAAAGCGATTGCTGTATACTAAGCGAATGAATAGCGATGACTAAATACGTCTCGTAGTGAAAACCTCGAAATGTTTACTTTTCATAGCGTCAACTTCGGGTAGCTATATTTTCTTAATTAAACCCCAAAATACCCAAGCAATTATTTCAAATTAAATAAAACTACAATTTTATTGACAATAATACTAACCTGATATGACTTTCTACAAACAATTATAAGGAGATGTGAACTTCTTCATCCTAAATCGTTACTTTTAATTTTAACGATTATGTTAATGTTTGCTACTCAGAGACACGGAGCACGCTCGAAAGAACACAATAAGTAAACGAAATTGAGGATATTATGATTATTATGTCGTAGTAGCTTCATTGTTGAAATGATGACTGATTCTTTCATATGAGATTTTCTGTTTCATGAAGATGACCTCGGCGTATACGTATTTCGAAGACGTGTAAACTTCCATGATTTTGACGCGATAAGCGATGACCTCAAACAATCCACTTAGATTCAGAGGGTAGTGTCAAAAATCATTGGCGTGTTAGTGTCGAATGGAAAAGAATGCGTCTAGGAATTGTTCTGAACTTGGAATAATATAATTTTAAGAACATGTTTATTTGCAAACTTCGCACCTTCATTGAAATTTTTTTAACTGCATACGTAAGTTCACATTCCTTCAACTACAAATGTCCATAAATAAACATATGTCAATACAATATTATAATAATATTATTACTTTTTCGCATATTCCATGCTGATGCTATATGCTTCTAAAGGCAGCAGACTTACTGGTTAGAATGAAATTGTGAATGCTATAACAATGTATTTCGTATTTGGAACGTGTGAATACTGAGGAGCCGGAAGCTTTAATGTCTATATTTATACGTCAAGACAATTAATGCAAAATTATTGTTTTCTTGTATATTTAATTTGAAAAATTTTCCACAATTTTATATGTAAAGAATTGGCTTGCTAAGAAGAAAGGCTTTCTCGAGGGAAAGCGAGTGTTACGATTTACGCTTACAAGCTCAGCCTATTCGCCTTGAAACGTGTGGAGGAAGGACGCAATTTTCACCGGGAGGTATTTCTGGAAGCCAATTGATGACTCTTTCTTGCTCCCAAGTTGAAGATTGTTCGGTAGCCGACTCGAGTAGTATTTTAAAATTTATGCTGTAATTGTTAAACAAATGGAACTTAAAGTATTTAGAATAAAATGAAAAATTAAGGAGCTGAAAACCAGGAATATCTAACCAGCAACAATTTTCGTGGCAATTAATGCAAGCGTTGTGGCCGCTTGTCCCCTCCACCCCGGTAGGAACTTCAAATGTATTTGCCGGAGAAACTAATCCAGCCGTTGCAAAACGGCTTGTAGAAAAGCTTAACGTGGGAACTGCCAAAAAAATAGTTGTCATGACATGCTAATTTCTTATAAACAATTACGTATCTCGAAAACGAAAGAAAGCGCTAATCGGATTGCGGAATGTTACATCTCGTTTAAAGGCAATTTTAAAAAAGCAATACGTTTTTTGTAAAATTTAAAAATTTATAAACAATTTCCCAATTTTGCAATTCTAAAGTGGGAAGGGTTTTCTGATGTCCCAGAACCAAAAACTGCGAATTGACAATTTTGCAACAATTAACAATTATAAACAATTCCGAAATATGCGCTATTCCTGCCGGGGAATGTCCCCAAATTGTCCCTGATTTGATGATAGCAAAATAACAATTTTGACATGAGATGCAAATTAATTGCTTAATATCTAGGTTAATTGTTACATTAATGATAAATATACAGCTGGTCTTAGAATTTTACTTTCTTTTATTGAAATGGTTCGCTAGAAGTCCTAACGATTCGAGAAAGACAGTATTTTGCATTTTTGCAAATGTAATATACATATGAACAATTGAAAATATGCAATTATAATCGTTTTTCTTATCGCAAAATTCTGTAGTAAACTGGTCATTTGATAAAGTTGATAAATTGTGTGTGGACAAGAATATTGGAATTTAAATGTGTATAAGAACGTAATTGTTTTAAAATTAGTGTTATTTTATCTGATATCAATGTAATTTCTTCAAAAAGAAGTATGTTAACACTGGTTAAGTGCTATGAGTTCATATATATTTCAATGAATTTACTTTCATGTTCATACAAGTGTTTCTTTCATGTATTTTTCATTTGAAGATACTTCCACATCTGAACTGGGGGCGCCCGCCATTTTGTACGACGTAATTTCGTTAGGGCACTCCCCCCTGCGTTGCGATTGGCTACGATGGTTTGTGAGGCTCCGCCTGCGACGTTTCGTAATGACAAGGGCTGGCCAAGCCGTGCAAAAGCTGAACTTAGCCGCAGACGGCCGCGATCAATTTATGTTTCCAGTACTGTACACAACATTTTAGAAAATACTCTAATTACCTCGTACATTACGAAAGACCATTAATGATTACCTTTATGGTTTTAAGAAATGAATTTAAACTATTAAGTAGATATTTTGGGACAATACATATTTATTAAAATTAA